>VDFB02385405.1:0-60351 GCA_007258455.2 Sequoia sempervirens | reverse complement strand
GGCTATAAGCTGGTTTAGTTTTCTTGGCAATAAATGGCAAGTTGGGGAGAAATCTTCCCTGAGCGTCTCTCCTTCTATGCATGCAATGAAAATGAATGGTATTTTAATTTTTTTTGAAAAAATGACTAAACTACTGCTAACAATGACTATAGAAGATTCTTAGATTGACACCATCCCTGAGAACATCGCCAAAAATGGTCACGCCCACAAAAGGATATAAAAGTCACAATAGAACTAAACCTGGGAATTGGACATTCCAATAGGCGACTCAAATCTTCTCATGGTCGTTCATTTACTTTGTCAAACCAGGGAACATATACTTGAAATGGAGCAGCACGGTATGTGCACTAAGAACTAGTTTCCAGTCACCATCTATAGAAAATAAATGCTTAAAATAAATGCAATGCAAAGCTTTTTAACTTAGACACAACTCGGCTAAAACAGAAATCATAGCAGCTATTATTAAAGGACAAACTATGAACTGGCCTTATGTTGTAGGAACAGACACAGGGATGGATTCCCGATGCTGCAGGAACAATACAAGGCTGAGTTTGCGTTGAAATCTACAGAAATAGATTTTAACTGTAATCAACATGAAATGCACAGTTAACTACAACAACTTGCTATAGAATACTTACTAAGTGGGCCCCCTTAGCAAGCATCAACTAGATTTCACAAGAAGTTGACTCAAAGCTTCATCGAATTTTATTCATATTCAGAACCAGGATACATCGATTACTCTATTTGAAAATAAAACTTAACACAGAACTCTATTGTTTATTCAACTTAATTTTAACTCATACTGTTTCATCCTCGTTCACTCACGTAGGAGGAACGGTTATTTAAATGAAAAAGGCAACTAACTAACTAACAGAGGGAGTCGTGATCATAAATACATTCTAAATCTGCGGAACAAATATTCATAAATGAAAGTCTATCTGCTTGACGCGGCCCAGAGAGAATATAGCATTACACACTCCCTAAATCAAAGGACCATTTAAGCTCCTTCCCAAAGATTTGGTCAGAGTTATTACTGTAACAACTTCTTCAACAGAGCAAAGATTCTTTGCGCTTGATCAGCTCCTGCTCCCTCCAACAACCTGAAATAAGTGATAGAGGCAAAGGAAAGCATACACACAAGTGACACAACATCCATTCATTAATCACACGTTAATCATATTCCATTATCCAAAATAATAAGCATACATCAGCCATGCAGGAGGTCAAAAAGGTAATTAATAAAGTTGTCAAGCTACAGGAATATGGAATTCGTTGCTACAGGATACTACCCAAAAAGTCTTTAATCAACAGGTTTAAACAACTATTAATAACAAAAGTATGGAAAGATTTTAGGACACGGTGGTCGAAGTTGCAGGGCGTTCGTGCCGAAGGAGTACTTCACAAGGCCAGGTGGGGGAGGCTGGCCCTCCCCCACGCAGGTTTGTTGTTTTTTTGGTACCCTTCGCACACCTGCTTTTTATCTCCGTTTATTTTTCCTTCCGTCACTAGGGTTAGTTGTTTTCTTTCCTCGTTTATGCCTTTTTCTGCCTCCTATTTTTTTTGTTCTTCTCCTGTGTGCTTCTGTGGTCGATTTGGCCTTGGCTCTTCATGCATTCATGATAGGGCATTCAGACCCCCCGACCTAGGGGATAGTGGGGTTAACTCGGCTCAGCCCTCAGACAAATTAGAGAGGTCCTTTAAAGATATTGTCTCTGGTGTTGAGGGCTCCTTCCCAGCAAATGCGAAGTTCTTGACTAGCGCCCACAACAAGGTTTCTGATCTCCCTGATGGTGTGTTGTTGCTTAGTAAGTACCCTTCTGCACCCCCCATCTGCAAGTTGTCTCCAAATGATGACATGAAATTAGTGGTTACCAGCGAAAGATCCAGACTTAGAGACACGACTATTTTTTTTTGCCGCTGTTGATTTAAACAAAGTCCCTGCTCAAAATTTTTTCGATTCTTTCCAGTGTTTGGGAAAATAAATTTGGAATTGTTGTTAGTTTCAGTAGAATGTTACAGCGTGGATTGTTTGCAATCTTCTTCAAGTCTCATTCTATGCAAGAAAAGGCACTCTCAAAGGCCTATTGGAATATTGGAGGCTGTGGTTTCAGAGCCCTAGCATGGTCCCCGACAGCCATTGCTGATGAAATCCTAGCCCTATCTTGTCCGTGGTGGTTGGTGATTAAAAACCTCCCACTGGAATATTGGAGAATCATTCCTCTCCTGCTCGCCCCGTTTGGAAAAGTCTTGAGAATGGATGAAATGAAAGTGACTCTTCCTCACCTTGACGCCCGCGTGCTGGTGTCCCTTGAGCCAAGGGTTGAAATTCCCCAGTGCATGGAGGTCAAGGATGAAATTAGTCCCTTCAGTTGCCACATTGAGATCCTGGGAGGATTAAATACGTGCTACCTTTGTCGCCAAGAAGGTCACATCTGGAAGTTTTTCCCTTTAGTTCAGAAGAGCCAAGCCAAGAAGAACCCAAAAAACCAATCAAATTCAAATCCCAATATGGAGAAACCTAAGATGAACCCTAACCCTAAAGCGGAGCTCCATGCAATTGGTTCCATTCAGCCTCTGCGCTCTTCCAGGTCCATGGCCTGCGGGAGTAACGAGCACCCTAAGAAGCTAACAGTGCAGAAAAATGTGGAAAACAATGCCGACATAGGCACAGGAGGAAATCATTCTCATGTAGGCCAAGACCCCATCCAAACCGTCAACCAAATTGTGGTCCCTGCTCAAGAGGATTCGACTTCAGTTACCAACCCTGCCACCTCTCTAGTCATCTCACTCAAAAATCCTTTCGAAGCACTATCGGAGGTTGGGGATTTGACAGTAGAAGAGGCTTTGAAAATTACAACTAACCCCCTCCCCAAGGTTGACTCCCAGCCCCCAGAGAATGCTGTGAGCACTACCTTGATGGAGAAGCTAAATGCCCAGCAATTGGTCTTTCGGGAGATTAAAAATAGAATTGCAAATGAATTTTTGGATAAAGATAAAATAGACCTTCACCCCCCCCGGAATCCCAAATGTATCTAGTTAAAAATGGTGAAAGACGTCTTAAGCCCTTAAGTGCCAACACGAAAGTTGCTCTGGGTGGTAAATCCAATTTTCCAGAGGCTGGTTGGGTTGCCTCCATGTTGGAGGAAGAGGTTATCAGCTTAAAAGGGGATCAAAACAAGGGTGAGCTAACAACCCCTGGTGAATGTCCCAACTTGGCTTTTTCTTCCTTCCCTGATGGCGACACCCCATGCCCCTCTGTCCAGGCTGTATGTGCCCTCATAGATCATACGTCTGTGGTTGAAAACAAGGGAAACTCAACAACGCAGCCTGATAGTCATAGCACCCCTGCTGCCCCCAGGCGCTCCAACACTCAGGGGAGTGACAACCCCAAGTGTGAGCTTGGCTATGGCTTTGAAAAGTAGGCCAGAGTCGTAAGCTGCCAGATTCAAGAGAATGCCACATCTTCGTAGACTGAAAAATCAATCAAACCCAAGAAAGGGCCTAGAAGGCCAAGGAAAAATAGCCTGTCCATCCCTTTAGCCAAAAATGTTCAGTTGTCTAAAAAGAGAAGAAGGAAAACAAGTAAAATAATTCAAATGTCTGATGCCAAAAGGGTTGAGTTTGAGGAAAATCTTCCCAAATGCTTTGGGAAATTTAAGCAAGACCAAGAGGTTAACCCCAAGACCGTGGAAGATGAAGCTTTGCTGTGTCTCATGGAATGTCAAGGGGCTAGAGTCCCCTGATAGAAAATTCATTGTAAGAAGGTTTTTAAACCTAGATAAGCAAAAAGATGTGGTTTTCCTTCAAGAAACCAAAGCAATAGGCTTCACCTTGGAAGCTAATCTAAAATTTATTTGGAAGGACTCAGTCATGTTCAACACCAAGCATGATAAAGGCAAGGGAGGTGCCTCCATCCTCCTCTCAAGCAATTGGAGCCAATGGGCCACCAGATTTGGAACTTCCCCCTGTAACAGGGCAGTCTGGGTGATTGTGGACAAAGAAGGTACCTCCTTTGGTCTCTGCTCTATCTATGCCCCCAATGATCACAGAGAGAGGGCCTCTCTGTGGCAATGGCTTGCCAATCTGCCAGAGGTACCCTGGATCTTGGGGGTGACTTTAATATGATTGAGCAGCAAGAGGACAAATGTGGCAAGGTGGACATGTCTTGGAAAGGTAGTGAGAGACACTTCTGGCTTCGACTAAAAAGCAAGCTAAGCCTGGTTGATCCCATGGAAGGTAGGAAAAAGGATTTCAAAGGGGTTTGGTATTCTTGGTGCAATGCTCAGCAAGGGGATAGAAGGATATACTGTAGGCTGGATAGGCTGTATGTGAATAAAAATAGTTTCAGCTTCATCCCCAAGGAGGCGGGTCTTCCAGTCTGTGTCTATCCCTATACCCTTTCTGACCATCATCCTATTAAGGCCAAAATTGTCATAAACAACAATCAATCCTATGACAGGTTAAGGAAGGATGGGTTCCTCCTTAACACTGCCCTTCTAAAGGATGAAGATTGCAAAGATTCTATCTCCTCCATAAGAGAGATTAACAAATGGCTATTGAGAAAAGAGAGTGCAATTGGAAGGTGGAACCAAAATGTGATTTCCTGGACTAAAATGTTTCAGACTATTGGCAAGAAGAAGGCCAAGGACAACAGATGGGAAGAAAATAAGCTACAAGATAGTCTCCTGGATGTAGAGTCCAGAATTCAGGCTGACCCAAACAATGAAAGGCTTGGGGAGGAACTCTCTGTAACAAAGGACAAGCTGAGGGGGTTTCAAAACCAGAAAATTCAAGGGAAAAAAGTATGATCTAGGCTGAACTGGCTCAACTGTGGGGATAAACGTTCAAAATTCTTTTTTAATTACATTAGAGAGAAGAATTTCAAAGACCATATTGGTCAAATAAGAGATAATGAGCAAATTTTCACCTCCCAGGAAGAAATCTTGGAGCAATTCCAGAGGTACTTCAAGAACCTGTTTAAATCTAAAAAGAATGTGGTTAACAACCAAAGCGCCAGAGAGTTCATAAAAGAGATCATCCCCAAAAAAGTCTTGAAAGAGGATGCAAGCCTACTTGGCGCCAATCTGACCAAGGAAGAAATCAAGAGGGCTATTCTTGCAATGAAAAATGACAAGTCGCCAGGTAGTGATGGCCTCTCGGTGGAATTTTATAAATCCTTCCAGGATTGGGTCTATGATGACTTATTGGAAGTTTACCAAGAGGCAATAGATAGGGGCTCTCTGGGGAAGGAAATCAACAAGGGGCTCATTAAGTTGTTACCAAAAGGGGGTGACAAAACCCTTATAAAGAATTGGCGCCCAATTACTCTTCTAAACGTCTCCTATAAGATTTTGGCTAAAGTAATGGCCTTGAGGCTATCTAATATCCTGTCGAAGTTCATCAACAACACCCAGACCAAGTTTATAAACGGAAGGTATATCCTGGAAAACTTGGTTACTAGTTGGGAAGGCTTAGATTGGGCAAGACAATCTAATTAGAACGCAGCAATGCTCTTGTTGGATTTTGAAAAGGCCTATGATAGGGTTGAATGACCCTTCTTGAGAACAACTCTTGTAGCCTTTGGATTCCCCATGGAATTCTGCAATATGGTTGATACTCTCCTAAATAATGTTGTGGCCTAAGTTGAAGTTAATGGGATGGTTTCTCAGGAATTAGAGCTTGAGAGATCTATCAGACAGGGGTGTCCCTTGGCCCTAGCTCTTTTTGTCATTGCTTCTAATGCTCTCAATTACCTACTAAGAGACCAGTCCTTCTCTCTGAAAGTTAAAGGTATCAAATTTCCTGATCAAAATGAGCTAATTAATATCCAATTTGCAAACGATACTGCAATTTTCTTGGAGCTGGATGAAAGGAACATGAAGACTCTAATGGGCAAGCTTGACCTTTTTTGTCAGGCTTCAGGTGTCAAAATTTCTGTTGCAAAGTCTTGCATTCTTGGGTGGGAGGATTCCCCCCCAAATGGTTGGAAAATATGACTTTCAGTGGAGGGGACCCAGCAAAATCGTAAGATACCTCAGGATCCCTTTTTCAGTCAATCCCAACCTGAAGGAGATGTGGCTATGGATTTGCAACAAAATTGAGAGCAAGATTGCGAAGTGGGACAAACACTACCTTTCGTTAGCTGGCAGAATGTAGGTTTTTCAAAAGATTTTGTCTTCATACAACATTTATTTTGCCTCAGTCTGGATGTTTAGTAGCTACCAGGTAAATGAGATCCAAAAAAGGATAAGAAGCTTTCTCTGGTCTGATGGTAAGGGTAAGAGGAAAAAGCATACTATTAATTGGAGCTGGTGCTGTGTGGAAAAAAATTGAGGTGGTCTTGGTCTAAAGGACTTAAGGCTGCAAGGTATTGCCTTGGCATCCAAGTGGATTGCAAGAGCTTTTGATGGTAACGAGCCTTGGAAGGTGTTGATAAGGAACATCTTACTTGCCACCCCCAGACAAGCAAAGACTTGGAAACGTCTACCAGTGTGTGACATTCTCTTGGGTCAGTACCCTATGACTCTGATGGGCTCTATAGTGTTTAAAAGCCTGTGGAAGGCCTAGGAAATTGTTAAATCTAATGCCCTTTGCAAAGCTAGCACCATCCCCTTGCCTAATAGACTCTGTTGCCATTCTAGTAGCTCCATTTGGTGGAACCTTTGTTGCAATAGCAAACCTCTTGCCCTGTTGCAAGGCTGCTCTGCCAAAAGGTGGAATCTTGTAGGCATCCAGACCTTCAACGACATCCTGATCAATGGTCAGCTCAAAAGTTGGGAATCCCTCGCCAGTGATTTCAATCTGCCCCCTTCTAGTGTAAGAACCTTTAACACTATGAAAGAAGATTTCAAAGAAATGCACTTCCCTACCAACTCCTCTAATCCTTTCTCTCTGGACTGTGACCTTCATTGGAAGGATGGGACTAAGCTTGTTGAGCTCAAAGCCAAAACAATTTACAAAGAGCTTACTATTTCGATTGATGTTTCTGCTCATGCTAACTTGAGTTGGGGAATTGATCTCCCTAGCAACATATGGATGAATAATTTTGATTGTATCTGGCATAACATTGGTGAGCCTAAAAAGGCCTATTTTAGATGGCTCATTCTTCTTCATAAGCTTCCTTATAAGTCTAATCATATGGATATTGACATTTTCTCTTTGTGTAGGACTCTGGAAACTATAAGGCATATTTTGTTTGATTGTTTATACGCAAGAGAAATTTGGAAAATGTTCTGTAATGAGTTAATGATATGGGACAATAATGACAATGTAATATGGCAAGATGTTTTATTTAACAATAGAAAGCTCAAGAATGATCTTCTTAAGTTCTGGATGTGTTTAAGTACTGAGATTTTATGGCATGTTTGGAAGGCAAGAAACGCTGATAAATTTCAGGGGTGTAAAAGGGTACTTACTGGGTCTGCAAAGCGACTCACACTTCTTTCTATTGTATTGCAGGTTCATCTACACCTAGAAGTCTCCATGTCAAAGTTGCTAGATCTAATCAGGAGCAGTTCAGTGGAATTTCTCCAAGAGGAAATGCAATGTTCCCACGCACATCATTGCAACCAAAGAGTGGCCAAGGATTTCAGGGGGGCTATGAATGTGCTTCGTCAGACATTCAATGTTGCTGACAATTCAAGGGCCCCTTTCATTCCATAATTCTCAAGCTGCTGAAGGAGTCAAATCCAATTGTTTGACAGTTGAGAGGGGAAGAGATTCTGAAGGGGCTGATGGTGACAGTGATCATCTTAATTTGATGATGTTATCATGATCCTTGATTGGAACAACAACTCCACACATGATGCCATTGTCAGTCAATAGTCTTTGTAATGCTCTGGCTACTGCAATGCTGATTCACTACAAATATCCTTAACAAGCTAATTGTTGTTTGCAAGTATTTCTGCCTAATTGCTATAACTATTTCTGGGTTTTTTTGTAAGTAGCTTAATGCTGCTTGCTGTAACTATTTTTTTTTTGACCTTCTATACTTAATACAAAAAAAAAATTCAAACTATGAGCATATTTAAGGCTCATCAGGACTCTACAACTCCAACTCTACCTCTTGTTGTCCACACATTCTCTCTAAATTGACCACCACATTCATAATCATTTAAGGACACACTTTATTTGCATCATCCTCTCATCTATCAACAAATCACTCATACATGTACTCCATAATGAGGATTCCTCTTTCACTAAATTTCATACACTCTTGAACCTTAATCTCAAGTCCATCCAACAATGTCTCTATAACATCTATCTCTTGTGATTAATCATCCACCATAAATCTTCACCTATAAATTGTATACCTTCACCTAATTCATTTTATCTCTAAATTTCCAACCTCTCATCTCTTCTATTACAATTACCATATATTTTCTCATCAAGACCATCCAACCTCTTAGACAATTATCTAACTCAATTCTCGAGTGTAACCAAAGCTATTTCTACATAAACCCTCTTCACTCTTCCCACAAAAGAAATTCTTAGAGGTCTTCTTAAGACCAAACATATTATTCTTCAAATAAGAGATCCTTTCAACCATTCTCTCACTTTTGAAATCCTAATGACCCCCATGCTTGGAGCTAATAGCACACATGCTTTTCCCACAAACTATTTTAAACATACCCATTACATTCTGGAAGGATGAGCAAACTTTTGTGTCATTTCATAGAATTAAGGGTAGGGAAAAAATTGAATGCAAACATTTATCCTATAAGAACACCTCATAGAAAACTTATACATGATTTACAAAGGTCTAATAATATTTCACAAACTAAAGTATGAAACTTTGCACTTAATGTAGGTTGACAAAACGATCTAATATTAATTCACAATCAAAAAGATGAAACTTTGCAGTTAATGTAATTTGACAAAAAAGTGTTTTTATCTTACTAAAGATTTACGTAGTAAACAAGTTTAGGTTGAAAAACATAATGTTGTATTGAACATGGCATAATTTGTTCTTTCTCCGAGCTTATAATTTCTATATTGTATAAATGAGGGGAAACCCAATCGAAGATTTTTTATAGCGTCATACATAATAGGGTGTCTAATTTTGCAAGTATCATTTTCTTATTTCATTGATCTATATTTTCATGTCTCTTATTGATTGTTATTGAAAAAATAGTGTTTTGCAACAAGTGCATGATGAAAACATTAAGTTCTAAAGCACAATGCCAACTAACAATTACAAAGACATAATTAACTGTTCTATTTATATAAAAAATTATAGAGAATATAGGATAGAAGGATAATGCAATTGAACTAATTATCTTCAAAGAAAATTCCCATTTCATTTTTTCCTATTTCATTGATCCATATTTTCATGTCTCTTAGTGATTGTTATTGAAAAATATAGTGTTTTGCAACAAGCGATTCCTAAAATGAATAATACATGAAAACAATAATATTACCATGACATATATGGCTCTAGCAATTAATTTTCCACGGCGGTGAATTTTACTTGTGGTGGAATTTGTCATAGGAGGGGGGTAGATCCCGGCCTCATCCCTTTTTTGGTGTTGGAGCCTTTGCACTCAGCAAGACTTGATCCCTGGTGGGTTCATTTAGAACCTTTCAACTTCACCATTTGACCAAGAGCCCATTGACTCTGAGAATAATTTAAAAAATCATTACTACAATAACTTAGAAAATCACAAGAATATGAGTGCATATTTTTAGACATTGACATGCCCACGTAAAACCAATATTTTAAACGTACCCAGAATTAAATATGGAGCTTAGCCTTCACCGACCGAGGAATTGGTCGAGCCGTTCACATTAACGCATCAAGCTTTCAAAAGTAGAGTACAAAACCGAAACAATATAAAAATTAATTTAATATGGAAAAATTCTTGTTTAATGATTTTTGTGTTTACTGAAGTCGTTTGGATTCCGTCATGGCCACGCACACTCACCATTTTGTGTTCATACAGAGCCAGATTATTTAGTGGAAGACGTGAAGAAAAGTAGTAGTTCTCTTGCAGAAGCTCATGTTTCCATGCAAAAAGAAAACACCAAGAGCTGCCATACTCCTTAAATAATTGGCTACCGCCCATCAGAATGGAATTTAAAATAGTTGTGGCAAGGACAATTTAGCGGCAGGGACGGGCGCCCACGGCGACATCGGCGGCACGTCATACACATGCAGTTTGCAGTTTAAATATATTTTCATACACATGCAAGACCTGCATAAGTGCGGCCATGGAGGTGCACGCTGCCATCATGGCATAGATTCCCCGTTCCGTTTCTATAAATAAACGGACCCCCATCCCTAGAAATTTTATAACATTTTAGACCTAATTTTGGTGTAGTTGGAGCTTCCCAAAGAATTTCCTATAAGATTATGTTAATGAGTGGAAATTAATCATGGTCTCACTAAAAAATTCTTAATCTTTGTTATTGACTTACCATGTGGATCATCATATTCTTTCATTAAATTTTTTGGACTCAAATCACATGTTTTAAAAAAGTTTTTCACCATGTGAAAGCAAGAGACGCCGGGCGTATGCACTTAAATTTAGGATCTTAATCTCCTCCATCCGGGTGCTCTTCAATATATTTTATACAGTGAAGGCTCTAGTGAAAATATATACATATTTTATTCGTTACACTGTTATAAAACAACAACAATGAGAGCACTACAACCAATTGAGCAAGAGCAAACCAGAGAAGTTTGAAGTGCTGTTTTATCGAGAAAAATGTTGCTTCTTCTTATAATATTTCTATTGCTGGGAGCACCCTGTTCTGTAAGCTAGTAATTGCATTGTTAGTCTCTCATGAACTTTTGTTTAGTTGTGTTTAGTTAAGACTAATGCCTTGATCGTTATATTGTTCCCTGCAGAAAGCAGCAGAAGTTTGCCAGGAAAAGAACTCGGCGGTGTCTTATCATGAAACCCATGAATGTGATTATCCACTGCACACTGCACTTGATTCCTCCATTGTAACTCCACTTCTCTAACCTCGATCTTATCAGATCATGTATAACAGATTTTGTCTAACTGTAACTATTCCTATAGACTGAAAAATATTTTTTATGAAAGTAGCTATAATTGGATTTACAAATTCGTATGCAGTTTATATCCCATACTTTTAAGTCTATATTCACTACATATATGCATAGTAGGATCTCTATCTACACTATTCTGATCCTGTTGATTTTTGAACAGGTAACATTATTGAAATCAGAGCCATGGGGTGGATCAGGAGGTACAGCATTTTATGATGGCGCTGCTTCAGCTGTATCTGCAATTCGCATAACGCATGGGAAGACCATTAATTCTTTCCAAACACAGTATGTGATTGGTACTGCCCAACACTGGTCACAACTCCATGGTAGCTATGATGGAGAGCAAGTCACAGTGAGTATTGTTCAGTCTTCTTATTACACAATTTTTGAATTAGTTTCTCTCAAATTTTAAATTTTAATTTGTCATTTGCATCATTGTTGCAAGCAATATAAGTGTCACTTTTATAATAAGTTGGGTGGTCTTGCAGGTGAAATTGAACTATGAGGAAGAGTACATAGAGCAGATAAAAGGCCATTATGGGAATGGAATCCTCCCATGCACTTGTCCACCAAGAGTGAATTCCATAGAGTTTAAAGTGGTGAACATCAAGAGTGGAAAAGCTCATACTTTTGGACCCTTTGGCAATTCTGTGGGTACACCATTTGAATCTCCCTTGGGAGCTAAGATTGTTGGTTTCTATGGACATGCAGGCACAGCCATTGATCAGATTGGTGTCTACTATCACCCCGCCCCTAACAAGCTACATTGCATGACAGTCCCTACCTCCTAAACTTTTAAGTCAAGAACACTGAGCATGTTTCAGTGTTATGAAAAAGTGATCTAGTCATAATAAATAGTTTAGCTGGTATCTATCATCTTCTGTCTCTTATGGAATCTAAGCCATCACTATGTACCTGGTGCTTGCTTTATTTTGCTCTTATTGAATCATCACATCATATTAACATTAGCTAAAGGCAATTCTTCCTAATCGAGATTTTGGGTTTCTTCTATATTGTGTTATAATTTATTATACTATTGTGAAGGAAAATTCTTTAAATGCACACATACAAAGCATAAATCAATTTCTAGTAGAAAATGTCATAATTAATATTTAAAATTAACCATGAAGGATAAGAATATTTAGTTGTGAGAATTGTTTATGAAGATTTTTTTTTCATGTAATGTAGAACCTTATTGTCGAATCACATAGTAACTATGAAATAAATGTCTTTAGTCTGGTAAATGTCTTGGATTCTATTCAATCTCTTAATTGCCTATGGGTTGAATTTATGTCTTCTAGGCCTTCATGGTATCAGCTTGAAATTATCTAAAGCTTGAATAAATGATCTTGCTGATTATGGAGTCTTGTGAATTATTTCATCTATCCCTAATTTCTTCTTTAGCATCGTTAATATTCAGAAATATCTTGAGGAAATACTTTCTTTGAATGGATTCAGTTTATCCTTAATCAACCCTTAATTTTATCAACTTGACAACTTTTGGTGAATGTTGATAGACAACAATTAAGCATGAAGTTTTTCTAGATAAACATAATACAAATTATATTATTTTTAATGCTCCAAAATGAAGTATTCATGAATTTCTTAGGGTTTATGAATCTGAATTGTAACTTATAATTATGGTATATGAATGCATTTAAATATGAGGACATAACAATTAATAGTTGGGAGTTTGTAAAATTTAAATTTATTAGTTCAATTTCACATATTGTGGGAGTGAACCCATGTATCACAAGATAAACCCATGATAAATAAGTCAAAGAAAGAAGTGTAAATATCAAGTTGGGGCATGTGTGTATGAATGTGCATGCAAGCAAAGGTGTAATAAATAGGTCATAATCGTGAATGCATAGAAATATGTGCAAATAAGGATATAATAAGGTCATATGTATGTAAACATGTGTACATGAGAATTGGGAAAGCATTGGAGAATAAACCCAACTTTACACAAGAGTGTCATTTATCAACATGAAATTATATTGAGCTAGTCTATCAAATGACCCTAAAAGGAAATAGAAATTAGAATGGGTATGCAAATTTCACCATTATATTCTAACTCCACTTTAAGATGTATGTTAATCCTAACGTGAACATTTATTTCAAAGTAAATAAGAAATTGTAAATATGAATGAAAAGTAAATACTTTTACATAAAAGGATATTGGGGTCCATGTAAAGTAATAGACATAATTGGATATCTTCATGTTTTCCTCCTTAACGTGCATGCTCTATAAGAACCTACACAATAGGGAAAATATGTGCAATTAGTAGCTTTTATCCTCTAAACTTTGGAAAAAACATAACTACACATTTATTATGTTGTAAATGGAAATGAATATGTGTGTGTAAGAGAGAGAGGGAGAGAGAGAGAGAGAGAGAGAGAGATAGAGTGTAGGGTTAGAAATTTTCACTTGTATGCATAGTGCTATGGCATATCATGTGTTACATATCATGTGATACAAATGGTATTGTATATCAAGCACTACCATGTCATGGGACCAAGAATTATCTTGATATGGTGATGTGTTTATTTTTACACCTATAACTATATGCAAACTCAACATAATAGTGTTAGCAATAGTATATTTCCCCTTCAATTGGTTGCTTCCATTAGATGTAACGAATTGGAGGAGACGGAAAAATAATATATGAAATACAAATGTAATCATAGACAAAAATGTAAATGTATAGATAATACTTAAATTAAATAATATCTTAAATATATGATGTAATAAATAAACAAGCATTTCAAATAGTTAACATGAAAATAATATGGCTAAGGATATCTAAGGAAACATACACTAATTTTTACCTAGTATAGGAAAATAAGAAAAGTATGGTAGCCCCTATAGACACTAAAAATATTCCTTTTTGCATCATAATTAACCATTAAATATCTTTAATACTGTCATTAATCATTCAACACATTAATCATATCGTTTATCCATCTATTAAATATTTATCTATTTATTAATATTTATTTAATAACCTCCACTATTCATTTAATTAAATGTGATTTAGTTATTCATTTTTAAAACATATTTCTATTTTTGAATCGTTGGTCAATAATTGACTTAGTCTTCATTTAAAAAATGAATCTTCTCTAATTAATTAACTCTTCTCCACCTAAGAAAAATCTTTTATTCTCACAAGTTAACTTAGTCTACAAGTAGAAAGTTTTTGTGCATAATTATCCATCATTTATTATTATTATTTTTGGTCTTGAAATATTAAATTTCTAAATTGTAGTTATATTGAGCCCATAGTTAGTTCATTCAACTAAAGTCTTTAACCTTATCCTCATCTCCTAGTTGATTTTTCACTAGAAAATATATAAACAAGATCATTCCTTCATCAATTTGATATCTCATGTTTTTATACAAATCCACTCTATCAAAATCATATCAATAATTTTTTAGGCAAGTCTACTATCACTCAAATAAATCATCAAATTGGTGTTATATTGTAGAGATCTAGCATCCACATCCAAAAAAAAGGTGAAATCAATAACATACATTTGAGGTTTGCAGTGAGGTTGTAAAATAAGAATTTAGATTTGACTTTCATTTTCTATTTTAAAATATTTTTAATTATTATTTTCCAATTTTAATTATTACATTCTTGTGAACCTAACATGCACACTAACCCTTTTATTTTTAAGTATATTTATTTTATAGGATTGTATGATATTTTTAAGAGGCTTAGAAATTGTTTTTTCATGTTTATCTTGCAATATTGCACAACTTGTTAAGAGGCTTGAAAATCATTTTTATTGGATTTTGCATATTGATATATTTTTCATCGTATATACATATTTTTCTAACATTTTATCTCTAATTACATAGGAAATCCCCCTTTTGCATAGGTTAAAATCACCTTTGTGCTATCCAAAGCCATCATATATGTTGTTAAAACTATTTTTATTATGGTTAAATTATGTATTTTTCTATCAATATTTAGAAAAATAACATCTAGACCCATGTAAACCTTGTGAAATAATAACAACTGAAATTCTTGAATATTATCCACTATTCTTTGATTTTTCTTATAAAATTGTCCACTTAATTTTTTAGAAAAAGTCGTCCATTTGGCTCAAGATGCATTTTTTAAATACTCAAGGCCATATCTCTTTAAAATGGATATATAATTGTAGATTGAGTGCTTTGATACCATATTAGAGTTAATACTTAAACCCCACATCTCCTAGAGACCACTTGTGATTAGACATGTATCACAAATGAGAGGAAAAATAATAGATTGGCTATGAAAGCCTTGATAATTATATTAATCCAAAAATAAGAATGAATGATACAATATAAAATAATTTTCCCTAGATAAAGGATAAATAAACCCTAAATGAGACCCTAGGTGAGGATTAAATTAGATCATGACAAGTGTTCTAATTCTATGACTTGAAAAAAAAACACATGACATAAGTAGGCTTAAGTATGCTTGTGTAAAAATGAACCTAATACTAAATTAACTTCCTAGGGAAATACATTTTTACTCTAACAAAAAATTTACCCCAACTATGACAAACTTTATTTTTTAGGAAAAATACTTCCACTTTTTGGTCAAAAAGTGTAGTCTACTTACTACACTTACTTGCCAAGTAGTTTCTAATAGAGTGCTCAGAGACTAAAAATTGTAGTGGATATCCAAATAAATTTTAAAATTGTATGAGGGATTGTAGAGCTGCATGAGAGAGATAAAGAAAGAAAATAAGCTTGTAGGAAGGACAGGGAAGATCATGTTAGAAGATGTGACATTATAATTTCTATTCAGAAGTTGATTTTATATGTCTCCACGTTCTTTGGAAAGTGTCCTAAAGGACATGACAGGAAAAATATTTCTTATTTATTTTCCTATGACAAATTGTAATTGCATTCATAGAGGTGGACTCACTATGGTGACAATTACAGAGCATCTCAGGAGTATATTCCTTTTGGGCATCCATTTTTGGTCGGGGACCACCCAAAAATGCATGTTCTTGCATGTTTTCTTGGGGTGGCTACCCAAGCTTGCATTTTTTTGGGTTTGAGCCATTGGAGCTATCAAAAGGTAATGGAGCACTAAGGATTGATTGATTTTTATTTGCTATGGGTTAGGTGTCTATGTGAAGGCCATGTGATCATTTAATAATTTTCACCATGCTTATGGGCTATCCACTAAGGGGGGTGTGGGTTTTTCTAGGGGGGTTTACTTGTTATTCTAGAACACCACAAGTGGTATTCTCTCCCACAAACTTCTATATATTGGAGAAAATTGAGATGGTGGTTTATAAGTTTTTTTGCAAGTTGTCAAAGTAACAAAGTGCTACAAATATTTTGAGAGGAGTGGTGTATTGTTGTACTTCTTTGAAGATTAATACAAGCATTGCATCTCTTTGGGTGAGGAGTTATTTTCTTGCAAGGTTTTCTCCATGTATATCTTGTGTCACTTGTGGTTCTCAACTTGTGGTATTGTTGTTTTTCTTTTATTGTTGGAATTGTTAATCACATAATCACATAAAATTGGTAATCTTGAATACACATTTTCAGATTTGCAACCACTTAATTGAGTTCATATTGCTATAAGATTCACCTCGATTTCCAACATTTGGTATTATAGCTAACAATTCTATTGAGAGAGGGGCACCTTTCTCTTAAGTGTTGAAGGATTTTGGCTATAGTGGGAGATTTTGCTTTATGGGTTTTGCATATTTATGAAGAAGAAATTGAAAACCATGGCTTCTACCTCCCATCTAGATATTGAGAAATTCAATGGAGCTGGTTACAAGATGTGGAAGTTTAAGATAGCGGATATCCTTGAAGAGAGAGATAGATGGTTGGCAGTTTCAAATGAAAAGAAACCATCCAATGTGTCTTATAAAGATTGGAACAAAATGGACAAGAATGAATGAGGAACCATTTGGTGTGTCTTGTAGATTCAATTATCTTGAATATTTTAGAAGAGTCTATTGCATACAAGTTGTGGAAGAGGATAGGTGATATTTACCAAAATAAAAGTATAACAAATAAATTTTATCTCAAAAGAATTTTATATTCTTTGAAAATGAAGGATGGTGATTATGTTATAGAACATTTAAATGCTTGTAATATGGTTATAAGTCAATTTGCATCTATAGATGTTAAGATAAAAGAAGAAGATAAATTCATATTATTATTTTTTTCTTTATCTGAATCTTGGGAAAATCCAATTGTTACCATAAGTGGTGGTGGTGCAAAGCCAAAGATGGAAAATCTCATTGATACACTTATTTTAGAAGAAATTCCATGAATGTGTCCTCCAAAGATGACTTGCATGTGCAAGGATGGTCCAAAGAAAAAGGAGGGCCTAAAAGGGATAAAAAGAGAGACAAGTCTAAAAGACACTCTAAAACCCCCATGAAGAATAGAGTAAAGTGTTGGAATTGTGGTAAGAGAGGGCATGTGAAGAGTGTAAAAATAAGAAAAAGAGCTCAAATACCTCCACAAAATTTTTCTAAAAGATTGTTTTCAATGTCAAAGTGTATAAATGAAGCAACTTCTTCTCGATCATGGTATTTCCTTACTTGATCATCTAATTCGACCACATATAAAAACATCATCTAGTATCACTAATACATCTTGTGAGACACCATCATTGGGGAATGAGCAGTGTAGTCACATACTTGCATTGAAATCTCATCTCCCACAACACTTGTTGCTACATCTGAATCTAGTGTTGAATCATTCATGAGTTCTCATAATTATTTATATCAAAACATTGTTATCATCATTCTAGATCCCTCACATTCAGATGCATATCTACCAGACATCACATGTATTTGTTTGTAAAATATTATATTACATATTTGGATTACACCATTGAGGATATTCATCTCCTCTATGATGTTAGCTTTGATGAAGTTGCATTGAACCATTGCCATATTTAGATCTTTCTCTTGCCTCACCTACATCAAATTCTATCATGAAAAATTGTGTAGATATTCATGAGTTGACATATCTAGAACTCAATCATCATCTTTTTTGGCATGATCTATAGCAATACTAGATTCTCATCAGTCTAGTTGTTTCTATACATCCATGGTCCATGTTCCTGAATCTCATATGGTACATTTTCCATCTTATCAACATCCATCACACATCAACATTAGCTTGGAGATCTTTTAGCATCATTGAAAGGTATCATTGGCATAATTTTAGTCTTTGGATCATGTGCATCATTCAAAGAAATTGATCTTACATCTTTCACATTCCTATCTAGAATGGGAAGCAATTTTGGACATATTTGTGGTGCTATTTCCTCCCAACCTCAAAGAAATTTTGTTTAGTGATTGTGGATCATCTTCAACATCTAGTTTTGAGCATCTACAAACACTAAAAACATCATTTTGAGGGGAAATTGTATGGTTTATCTTCTCCTATTTGTTTTGAGAGGAAGCATTTCCTCACATGGAGTTCATTACTTCACATTTTCTAGAGTGGTCACATATACCTTCTCTCTTTTCTATCCTAGGGAGAAACATTCACTGTAAATTATTCTAGAAGTCTTTGGGGGTTCATCATGATTCCTCCATCTATCACTTATATTATTCACTTGTACATTCACATTTTCATTGCATTTCTCTTTTGGAGAGGAGTTTTATTTCCCACCAATTTTTCTCCTTTTCCTCCACTTTATCATAAATTTTTTCATGAGTACCTAACATGGCCTAGTAGATGAGACTCATCATCTTGCATAAATTACTCCCTAAGCTGCAATTAAGGGGGGTGTTAGTGCAAATAGTGTTTTTATCCATCTAGATAGGATATCACCTTTATCTAGGATTGACCTATTCATACTCATAGCTTAATTTAACTCAGGTTTAATTATATTTTTTTCTCACTTCATAGTATTGAGATATGTCTAGTCATCACTTGAGACACCTATTGCATTCATACATGCCCCTTTCTCACCCACTTATCAAGTGAGATCACAAGTATTGCACCTTTGAAGGGGTAGTCAAAGTTTCACTTCAACCTTCTTATCTCCTCATCCTTTCCTATATATGCAAGGTTTATCATTGTATATTTATACTTTTCATTTTATATTGCTAGACATACTATTGTGCTCATATTTTCACTTGTCGAAGGTTATCAATTCGATCTCTTTGATCTTGACATTATCCAACAAGTAAAAGGTTAAGGCTAGGATAAAATGATCCTAGAACATGTCATGGGAGTGAACACTAACAAAGGATAATTTATAGGGTATGCAATCTTTGACCTTACAATTGCATACATAAGGCTACCTATCACATTTTATATGGAAAATTATTTATGTCCTCCAAAGTATTTATAGACTTAGGGAATTCTTATTCTCTTGGTTCCTACCAATAAATATATACTTAAAAATAAATATCACATATATTAAACCACTGCAAAATTTTAAACTTTTAAATGTTGTACTATTTTCCAAGTACAATTTTCTTGGGTATTTCATAAGATGTGAGAAAAATTGTAGTCATAAATTGTCACCCTTGACATTTCACACTATATTGATGCCCTATTTTACATATACAATTAATTATATTAATATTTTTTTCATTTTGATGCCAGATTGGGAAAATATATTAAAATCCCCAACATCCCTAGAATATTTTGCCAAAAGCACCCAAACTAGGGTGAGGGCACCCTAGTCCTAAAGATGACCTTTTTAAATATTTAGCACTGTAACTATTGTCCTTGAGTGTTTTAAAATGACCCCATGTTGGCCTATATGCAAAAATATCAATTGGGATGTATATAAAAACAAGTTGTCCCTCTCATTTGAACATCTACACTCTATTATGAACTATGATAAATTATTATGTGCAAATTGTGATGATACATGTGACTTACTCACTACATGCTTGTTATAAAAATGTATTGTGTTATGTGAATAACCTCTTGTGATTCTTTAAGGATATTCAATCATTCATACTTAAATCTATTTTTAAACTTATGGTATGACATCAATTCAATAGGGTTTCCATGCCTAAGGTAACATTATCAATTATTTTTCATTTGTTATAGTCATTTATTGTTTACTTTTCCTCTACCCAACTGAGGGCACATGATTTATATCTTCATATCATTTATTGTTGTGGATGTGGAAACACTAAAGCTAGGGTTTTATTGAGGCAAACTCCTCTACACCACAACCTTTTCCCCCTTTTCATGTGTGTAGGTTGGATTTGAAATAGTCATCAAAAACATGTTACATAAAAGCACAAAGTAGATTGCGGCAGTTGTCTAGACTTTTGAAGACCCCAAAACACCCAAACTAGGGTGCCCTTGCCCTTGTCCCTCTATTTCAAGCTCAAATTTCATATCCAGGTGCCCCTCTATCTGCATTTCCCATATATGTCTCCATTTTTTATAATTTTCCATTTGTGTTTATGTGATCACTCATATTTTCATATCTAGGCTTATATCAATTAGGTTAATCAATTTCACACATCAAATCTTCCCTCTTTGAAATAAAGGAACCACATCCTAGAAGATTGGCTCTCCTTTGATATAGCTATCTAAGATCATCAAACCCTAATTGGTTTGTGTTCTAATGTTAAGTCCAAAAGGGGAAGTTGGATCTAGGCTAATTCACTTGTTAGATCTAGATCACTTTTCCCACTTAACAAAAACATAACACAATCACATGGAGCACATGGTAACACATAAAAAAGGCCTACTTTAAAAAAAAAAAAATAGAACGCGTTACTAGCATTATGAGTAGGTAAAGTGTTAAGGCCCTAGGATAAAATGATCCTAGAACATGTTAGGGAGTCAACACTAAAAAAGGATAATTTATTGGGTATTCAATCTTTTACCTCAAAATTGATCGAGACGAGTGGAAGATGGCGATCGATGGGTCTGTGTGCCGAGCTAGGGCATCTGTGCCCTAGCTCGTTCTCTACTTCTGCTTGGTCCTGCATTGGGTGGGGGTCTGTGTATGTTTTTGGGGGCGTGGGATAACGTTTTCTTCACCTCTATCTCTTCTCAGCCACTTCTCTCTATTCTTCCTACGTGTGGAATTTTCTTCTTGGCACTGGGCAGCGTGTGGTGTGCTGCTGGAAGCTGCGAGTGTATGGTGTGACTCAGGCCTTTGTGCCTAGCTTTTCTCCTTCTGCGTGGCCTCTTCTCAGAGTTGCCTTCTTTGCGCACTTCAATTTGTTTTGTTGTGAGCGTGGGGTGGGGTTTTTGAAACCCTTGTTTGATTTATCTCTCGAGTGCTTGCATGCACATTCTAGGCTCGGTATAATGCTGTCTAGGGAGGCCTCGGGCGCTAGCCCCAAAATGGATTTTCGATCTGCAATTGGTACAAAGTCTCTTCCGCATGCTTCGAAGGTTTTCAATAATAATCTATATTTTTCAGAATCTGGGCCAGATGGAGCGGGCTCGTCTAGTGGGGCTCGGATCATGAAAATCAATAGTTGTCTGGAATGCTGCAAGGAGAGGCTAAAACTCGTCATCCCATTGGAGATGGTTGTGGAGGATATCGAGTATTACTCGAGGCACCCTTTTTATTGCAAGTCTTTGGGTATGCGGATCTCGATGCAATTTCTGGAGTCTTGGGCCCAACGGACTTCGATGCTGGAGGGTGAGATGGATATAAAGCTCCTAGCAAATAATTATTTCATGGTTACCTTTGACTGCATGGCTGACCGCAATAAGGTATTTGAAGGGGGGCCCTATTTTTACAACCAGGTTGGTTTGTTTATTAAACCGTGGCATGTTGGCTTCAACCTGGCTGAGGAGCTTCCAACTCGAGTCCCTGTGTGGGTTCGGCTTCCACGCTTTCCAGTTGAATGTTGGTGAGATGACATCTTGCATTTATTGGGGTTGATGCTCGGGAAGCCGGTGGGTTCTTCACAACAGACTCAATTTAAAAAGGTGATAACTTTTTCCCATATTTGTGTAGAAATTGACTTAAGTAAGCCATTACCAGATTCTTTAGATATATCGGTGGGTCCTCACTCTTGGGTGCAGTCATTGGACTATGAAACTCTCCCATTTTAATGTTGTCTCTATCATGAATATGGTCACTTACAACGAAGATGTCCAAAGGCTAGGCTTGTGGTGCATCCAACTGCCCAAACTGATCACAACCCGCCTAGGGAGGATAAGGGAAAGGATCCCATTCCAGGGGATGGGATTGGTCCCGATGGCTTTGTCCCTGTAAGAAATCATAACATAAACCGAGGTCAAAAGAGGACCCTGAAGGAAAGACAAGATGAAGATTCCTTTAACAGATTCAAGGTTTTGGATGATCTTGGCCAACAGGAAGTGAATCTGGGATTGGTGAATTTGGATCAGGGTATTGTGTGTTCGGAACATGCAGATCCTCTTTTTGAGGTTTCTATGGATACACAAGTCATGGGAGATGTGCAAATGGTGACCGACCTACAAATGGATGGTCAGGTGGGGTTGCATCCTACTTCTGAAATGGAGAAGAATGAGGGAGTTGGTACTATATTGGCTCTGCATGCAGGAATGGATGCTGGGAAGAATATCAAGTCTTCTCCTTCTCCTTTGGGTCTCCATCAAAAGGATATCAAGAAAGGATTGGGGGAGAAAAATTCAAAGCTTGGAAGGAAAAAGGATATGGAAAAGATTAAGTTAGTTGGGGAAACTTTGGTGGAGTCAGGGTCGATTAAGACTCTGGATTCACACTTCTCAAGCTTGTTGAAATGATTGTATTATCATGGAATGCAAGGGGCTTGAACAACAGCCCTCAACAAAAGGTTGTTCGCGAGTTGGTTAGAAGTCAATCTCCTGATGTTTTGTTCCTGCAGGAGACTAAGTTATCTGTGGAATGTATGCTTGGTTTATCTCCTAAGCTATGGAGAAGCGGCGAATGCCAGTGCATTGGTGCTCAAGGGTCTGTGGGTGAAGTGGCTTGTCTTTGGAATCCTCAAAAGATCCGCCCTCTTTGGTGGATGTCTTGCAAGTCCTCTATCTCAATTATTGCCTCTTGTTCTGAGACTGGGGAGTCTATTCTCCTCTCCAATATCTATGTGCCTATTGAGTTTCAAGGTAAGCAACTTTTGTGGAATCATATTAGATTTGTTCAGAGTATGGTTCCTTTTCTTCCATGGATTTTGGCTGGTGACTTTAATGCTATTTCTGAGTTCGCTGAGAAGCGAAGTGGTATTGCAAGGTTGGAGCCTTTTGCGATGCTTCTTCAGGATAACATATCTACTTTGAACCTAATAGATGTAAAGCCTACTAATGGTCAATTCACCTGGAACAATCGTAGGATTGGGGATGATTGCATCTCTGAAAGACTTGACAAGTTTTTGGTGTCTTGTTCTTGGGTTGGTGGTTTGTGGTCTTCTAGCTCTGAAATGTTGGATTGGAGAGGGTCAGACCATTGGCCTATCAAGCTTGTTGTCTCTTCAGTTCGTGTTACCCAGTCACCCCCTTTCAAGTTCCATATTATGTGGCTCTGTGAGCCCTCTCTTCATGACTATGTGGTCGAATGGTGGAGACATGGTAGACCCGCTTATGGCACAGCAATGTATATTTTTTCTAAGCTTCTCCAATTTGTCAAATATCAGCTTAAGCGATGGAACCGTCAGTACTTTGGGAACATTTTTCATGCTAAGGTTGCTGCCCAGGCTGAGTTAGATAGTATTACAAGGGTGATTAGGGAAGATGGTGTGACTGCCAATCTACTCCAAGAGGAGGCCAGGGCCCTGAAAGTGTTGGAGGAGTGTGAATTGCAGGAGGAAGTCTTTTGGAAACAAAAGGCTCGAATTGAATGGCTTCAAGAGGGGGATAAAAATACGGCCTTCTTCTTCAATTCGGTCAAAGCTAGGCACCATGGGAATTCCATCTCTGTTCTTATTAATGACACTGGTGAGCACCTTTCCTCTTTTAAGGATATTTCATGTGAAGTTGTGCAGTATTTTATTTCCCTATTCAGGGAGGATTCTCAGGGGGTTGCGGATGAGGAGGCCCAAGTTTTGTCTTGCATCCCTTCTTTGGTTACTACGGAGATGAATGAGCATCTTATGGGTGATATCTCAATTGAAGAGCTAGAGCGCACAGTGTCCCAGATGAAGAAAGAAAAAGCTCCTGGCCCTGATGGTTTCCCGGTGGAGTTCTTTCAATAATTTTGGGATATTATTAAGTTGGACTTATTGGCGGTTGTCTAGGAATCTCAGAAGAACAAGCAGATGTTAAGGGCTCTGAATTCTACTTTCCTGGATCTCATCCCCAAATGTGATGGGGCAGATAGGTTAAGCCAATTTAGACCCATTTCTCTTTGCAATGTGGTTTACAAAATTATCTCTAAAATTATTGCCGATAGATTGAAAAAATGGCTTAAAGTGCTGATTTCTGAGGAGCAGAGTGGCTTTGTGGCGGGCAGACAAATTCTGGATTGGGTGGTTATTGCCACGGAGACCATTCATTCTATGGATAGTTCCAATGATAAGGTAATGTTCATCAAGTTGGACATGGCAAAGGCGTATGACAGAGTTCAATGGTCCTTCCTTTGGAAGATTCTTGGTGCTTTTGGTTTTGGGGATGATTGGATTCAATGGGTCAGGAGTTGTGTTACTTCAGTCTCCTTTTTTGTTTTAATTAATGGTGAGCCCTCAGAGCTTTTTGGTGCCTCTAGGGGATTACGTCAAGGCGACCCGTTGGCTCTGTATCTGTTTCTGCTTTTTGTTGAAGGTTTGGGAAGGTTGTTGAGAAGTAATGTGGAGAGGGGTCTCATTCAGGGATGGCGATGGGGAGGTAACATTCCCCCTCAGTCTCATCTGCAGTTTGTGGATGATACGGCGCTGATGGGTATGGCTACAATTAGGGAGGATACTAGCTTGCGTGCGGTGTTGTATGTCTACTTGACTGCCTCGGGTCAATTGATTAATGAAGACAAGTCCTCCATCTTCTTTTTTAATACTCCTAGCCCCATCCAAAGGAGGATAGCCAATATGCTACATTTTCAGGTTGGGTCCCTTCCTTTGACCTATCTCGGGATTCCTATCTCTATCAAAAGGATGCCCAGGGAGTCATGGTAGAATATTCTGCATAAGTTTCAGTCAAAGGTTAATCATTGGACCCATAGATGGTTATCCTTTGCTAGTCGGGTTCAGCTGATCAAATCTGTGGTTCAGGCTCTCCCCATCTATAGGTGTATGCTCCAGGTGGCCCCAGTCGGCTTTGTTCAAGAAATGGATGCTTTAGCCAGACAGTTTCTATGGATAGGTAATATTTTTTCATCCAAATGGAGTTTGGTTAGATGGGAGCTGGTGTGTAGCCCACGACAATATGGCGGTCTTGGATTAAGGTAGTCATCTTTGTCTGGGATTGCGCTTGCTGCTAAATTATACTGGAGATGGTGTGTGGAGCAGGACCAGACTTGGGCCAGGATCTTATCTCATAAATATTTCTCAAGGATCCCTCAGATGGATATTCCCTACTATCCCCTAGTGGGGAAAGGATCGGTGATTTGGGGTACGCTCAAGAAGGGGTCTGCTCTCATCAAGGATGGTTTATTTTGGATTTGCAAAAGTGGATTGGAGGCTCACTTTTGGTCTAATTCTTGGGATGGCTTTCCTCCCCTTGTTTCCTAGTTTCCTAACTTTTTGCCCCTCTATCATCGATTCATTGAGGCTGGTTGGAATAGGGTGAGAGACTTTAAGTCGGTGTCCTCTCATGGTCAGTTGATGGTGGCTAGGTGGAAGACTCCTGAGGAGCGGCCTATGGTTGGTATGGAGGAGTGCGCGGAATTGCAGAGTATCCTTTCTAGCAGGAGTTGTAGCTCCCTCCTAGAAGGTGATGTTTTATCTTGGTCTCCCAACCCTAAAGGTGTTTTTATTGTTGCCTCTGGGTATCAAGTGCTTTTATCTCACAAGCTGGACAAGGTGGAGGTTCAATGGTGGAAGAGAGTTTGGAATAAGTTTTCTTGGCCAAAGTGTAACTTTTTCATGTGGACTTTGGCTTAGAATAAATGCTTGACTTGGGATAATATTCAGAAAAGGGGATTTCAGGGCCCATCCATGTGTGTGTTGTGTAGAACTGGGGAGGAGGACTCAGCTCACTTGTTTTTTTGATGCCCCTTTGCCCTGAGGCTGTGGCATTTTTGGTGGGAGGTCTAGAAACATCCTTGTGTTCATGTATCCTCCCTAGTGGATTTTTGGAGTAGTCTGGGCAAACCTCCCACTACGACATCTTTCTTACAAGACGTGTGGTATGTTGGGCCCACCTTCCTTCTCTGGAAAATTTGGCTTAAGCGGAATCGTAGAATCTTCTGAGATGAAAAGATGGTTGCTCAGCAGATCTGGCAGAGAGTTATGGGTATGGTTCGGGAGACAGTGGAAGCGAAGTGTGAGGTGGCGTATCCCTTGGAGAAAGAGGATGCTGAGAAGGTGGAGAGATTGGGGCTTTGGGAGTTGTCTTTGGCCTCTGCTTGTGTCCGGAGGGGAAGGCGAGCGAAAAAGAAAGTCCTACGATTGGGTAAATGGATTCCCCCTCCTACTGGATTTCTGAAGATTAATACTGATGGGTCCTCAAAAGGAAATCCTGGGCCAGCTGGAATTGGGGGAGTTGGTAGGGATTCATCGGGAATGGTGGTTCTTTTCTTCTCCATTTATGAAGGGGTGCAGACTGTCAACCTTATGGAAGGTTTGGAAATCTTATCCGCCCTTGAGCGGGCCTATGCTTTGGGGTGGACAAAGGTTATCTGTGAGTCTGACTCAGGTTTTGGTTAATTTTCTTAATGCTCGACAGGTGGTTGATGTCAGTTGGCAGTTGGCTAGAATGGTTCAACAGATTTTGCAGATTAGTTCCTTGATGGACGTGGTTTCTTTTGTACATATTCCAAGGGAATGGAATAGGGCAGCGGATTGCTTGGCGAAATGGGCTTCAGAGCATCTTGATGGGTGGAAGATTGAGGGGTGGCAGCAACTTTCCTAGGAGCTCCACCATGACTTGGAAAGAATTATTGTAGAGGATGGAGAGGAGATTGGGAATGAATGATGTGGGTTCTTGATTTTTCTATTTTCTTATTTTGGCCTTTGTGGCTTTAGGCCCTTTGATTTGTTGTAATGCTCTGTTCTAAATTTCAATAAATTTTTTACCCCTTTGTTTTTTTTTAAAAATTTAAAAATTTTTCTTTAAAAAAAAAAAAAACGTTTACCTCAAAATTACATACATAAGGCTACCTACCACATTTTATATGGAACATTATTTATTCCCTCTAAATTATTTATATACTTAGTGATATATTACAACTTCTCTTAGTGCCTACCAATAAAGGTATACTTAAAAATTACTATCATGCATATTAAACTACCATAAAATATTAAATGTATTATTTTTAGAGCAGCACACCAAAATAATACTGCTTGTATTCTCTATTTCATATGATATGGATTACAAACACTTATATATAGAATTTTTCATATTCTATATTAAAGGAGTGTTGTTTTACCTCCTATAACAACTCCCTTTACATAGACAAGTTGTTCTAACAACTCATAAATAAATAAACAAACCTCAATAAATAATTATGTTCACATATGTGACTTGTGTTAACAACTCACATTTTTAGTTCTTATGTGAACACTAACAATGAATTTTCTAACATTCCCCCCCTTGGTGTGAACATGGTAAAATTCACACTTTCTAGTGTGGTATGCTCAAATCTTGTGGTTCATGATCTTAATTCAAATGAAAGGAACCTTTCATCAACCTTTCATGGTTTTCACATAAGTTTACCACAAACCTGGACACAAACAAGACCACACTAATTTGTTCACCTCATATGGTTTTCTGGATTACCACTAACCTTTTCAAGATCCATGAACTGCATTACACTAGTGCTTTTGTTCATTCAAATATTTTACACTAAGAGGTTACATAAGGAAATAACACATACATGACTAGAAATAGTGATCATTGTTGATCGTGTCACTCAACCTCTAAAAACATAGGAAATTTCATTGCCACTGGAGATGGAATACTATTGTTATATTCCCCCCATGATGTGACATTTCCAATTATTAGGAAAATAAAATCACACACCACAATAGATCTCAACATGCCACCAAAGCTGATAAGTGGCCCCGCCGTTGGTGACTAATGAGAGGACGTTAAGTGTTCTCCTTCCTCCTTTTCCTCCTACATCCAAGCTTGAATTTATCTAAAAAACATATTCTTCATCACTAGGACATGATAGCTTTTCATCATTGTCATAATTTTCCCATTTAGTTTCTTTAGCCAAGGAAGCATGTTGATTTAGTTTTTCATCTAGTAGATCTTGTGCCATCTTCTTACAATTCAAAATTGTATGTCCTTTATAATAATAGAAGCATTTTATTTTCCATTTTGAAGAGAAATGTTTGAATAAGTACTTTGTCTTTCATGAAAGTGAACTTTCTAAGTTGTTATATACATATAAGACTTATTCAGATTTTAAGTCTTCATTATGGTCAAGTAGAGTAGATTTTACTCCTTCAAGACTAATTTTTACCTTGCTTAATGTAAACACCATACGAGACATATGCTTAGGAAAAATATTCAAAAGTATTGCTTTGGCATCATCATCCTTTAATTGTTCATTAGTGTCAGCTTGTTTGTTTAAGAGAGAGTGATTTAACTTATATGATTTGCCATTTTTTCACCTTTATCCATCTTCAATCCATACAATCTTTGCTTCAATTTTTTCTTGGTACTTTCTTCTTCAGATCCAAAGATCTTATTTAATGATTCTCAAATCTCTTTTGCAGACTTCACAAAATTTGTATGATGTAAGTATACCTTTGACAAGCCAAGGCCAATAGTTCCCAAAGCTTTTTGATTTTTAATATTCCACTTAGCAAGTTCATTTGCATTAGTTAGTATGACTGAGTTTGGTTTGACAACATCCCAAAGATCCTTTTCTATCAAGTGTAACTGCATCTATATCTTGGACATGTATAAAAGTCTCTACCTTCGAACTTCTAGATGAAATATACAATTTATCCATGACTATCCCTTAATCCAAAAAATCAAAGGTGTCGAGTTCCATTGATAATGCACCTTGATTATAACACATTTTACAAAGACACACTTACTACTACTTATGAGCTCAACTCAGATATTGACAAACTTAGGCCAACTTAATAATAATGAAACAATTAAACTTCAACATAAAACAAGATTCATTTTTCATGAATTTAATGTATTTTTATTATTTGTAGAAGTTTGAATGAAGATAATCATAGGTAAAATTTGATTTCTTTTTCCTAGATTTCTAGTTTGAAACTGTGTGTGATTTCTGGTTTAAAATTAGAGGAAAATGATCTTCTGGTTAGCTTTGATGTTGTCTCTCTCTTCACTAAATTTTGTATCCTTGACTCTATTAAACTTATAAGGCAAAAGATAAGTGTCGAAATCGCCTCCTTGGTTGAGTTATGCCTCGGATCCACCCTCTTTTCTTTCTAGGGTGTGATTTACGAACAAGTTGATGGGGTAGCCATGGGTTCACCTCTTTCCCCTATCGTGGCCAACCTTTACATGGAACATTTTGAAGAGCTCGCCTTTCGATCATTCCCCTTCCAACCAAAATGGTGGAAGCACTATGTTGATGATACCAACATCTATTGGTCTCATGGGCGTGAGAAACTCGAAGAGTTCCATTCTCACTTAATCAACATCTACCCTTGCATTTCTTTTACCAAGGAAATTGAAATTGACAACCAACTCCCCTTCCTCGATATCCTTATCAACAAGAAACCATATGGCTCTTTAGCTCGCTCTGTGTTTCGTAAATCCACCCACAATGATCTTTACCTTCACTCTTCCTCTCACCATCACCCTAGCCAAAAAGCCGGTATCCTCAAAACTTTGGCCTTTAGAGCTTTCTTGATATGTGATTATGATCACATAGACCAAGAGTTAGCCCACCTTACCCATGTGTTCTCATTAAATGGGTACAAAAAGAAGCACATCAATAGGGCTTTCAATCAAGCTAAAGCAAAGTTCTCCTCTAAGCTCTCCTCCAAGCCTTTGGCCCTAGCCCCCATCTCCCTTCCCTTGGCAACCCTTCCCTATGTTGAAGGGATCTCCAAAAAATTGCCAAGATCCTCAAAAATAAGGGCCTCTCTTGCACCTTCAAGCCCATCTCCACTTTAAGAAATCATATCCCTTCCCCTAAAGACCCTCAAGATAGGCTTCTCAACACTAATGTCTACAAGGTGATGTGTTCATGTGGCACCCCATACATAGGTGAAATAGGGTGCTCCATCAACACTAGAATCAAAGAACACAGTGCTGACCTAAGACATGAGTGTGTCCTAAAATCTTCCTTAGCCGAGCACTCCTCCAAAACGAAACATCACATTGTCTTAGAAATCACTGAAATCCTATTCAAAGAAGATAACTTCTTCAAGAGAAAGCTCTAAGAGGCTATTGGTATTATTCATCACCCCTCCAACCTTAACCGGGATGAGGGTTGGAATCTTAGTTTCTCTTGGAATCCCCTTCTAAATAGCCTAAAAAAACCCATCCTAGTAGTTCTAGTCTCCTTCTCGCTTTTTCATATTTTATTTCTTCTCTCCCCTCTCTCTCCTTTTCTTCCCCCCCTCCATTTTATTTTCTCCCTCTTCTCCCTTGGGTCTTTAGTGCTCATGTCTTGTCCTTTCTTTTTTTATGTACCCCCCTCCCTTTGGTTTTGATATTTATTGTTTGTTTGTTTCTTTTTCTTTCATTCTCTTCTTTTCTTGCCTCTTCTTTTCATTTATCTATTTTGTTTTGGTTCTTGTTAGTCTTATTATTGATTTTTTTCAGATTCTTAAATTTTCTTCATCTTAGTTTCTTTTCTTTTCTTTTATTTTAATTTGTTCTTAATTCTTGGTAATTATTTTTTAGTCTTATAGTTAGTTTTGTATCTTTATGTTATTGTCTTATCATTTGCTTTTCTATATTTATTGTATAATCTTTTAATCAATTATTATCTTGGTTTATTTTTAGTTTTTGACCTTATTGTTAGGTTCTTATTTTTATCTTTATTTTTGTTTATTGTTTTTTATTTATTTATTTTATTTTTTATATATTAAGTTTTTTTTTTTGCTTTCCTTATTTTCTTCACTTATTTTTCCTTAATATATTTATCAAGGTTCTTATAGTTTTTATTTTTTAAATATTCATTTTTCCTTTGGCCTTTGGCCTTTTTATTTTATTATTCTATCTCCTTAATTGGTTTTATTTGGTCTTCTTTCTTTTCATGTTTTCTTAGGTCTTACTCTATTTTTTGTTCATGGTTTTTTACTCTTACTCTTAGTTGTCTCTTATATCTTGGTAGTTATTTTTGGTCTTATAGTATGTTTTGTGTTTTTGTCTTTGCCTTTTTGTTTGCATTCTTTTAATAACTTTATAATCTTTTTTAGTTATTATTTTCTAGTTATATTTTTATTGTTTGGTCTTATTGTATAGTTCTTATTTATTTTTATTTTTCTTTTTGTTCTTTAATTTTTGACTTTCTCTTTTGTTAATATTTGTTGCTTTCTTTAATCTATTATTTTTTTCCTTATTATATTCATCATGGTTTTTATTTTCTAATTTTACTAAATTTATTTCTTTTTATTTATATTTCCTTTGTGCCATTTTTTTTTATCTTTTTACTCTTTATCCTTAATTGATTTTTTATTTGGTCTTATTCTATTCAAGTTTCTCTTAATTCTCATTTTCATAATTTTTTTTTTCCTTTTATTTTGTTTTTCATTGCTTAGTCTTCGTTCTTTTTTAGTCTCTTTCCTCATAGCTTTATGGTTTGGTTTTATTTTTTCTTTTAGTCTTTTAGTTAGATCTCTATTTCCTTTTTTTTAGTTTTGTATTGTATTTTAATATTTTCCATTAATATTCTTCATTTTCTTTGATTTTTTCTTGATTTATTTTATTAACTAATTACCTCCTCTCTTTATCTAGATTAATTAAAATATTTTTAATCTTGTATTTTTCCTTTCCAATAGATTCAATATAGGAAATTTCATTTAATTATTAATTTTTTTGGTTTTAGTTTTTCTTGGTCCTCCTTATTTGGCTTCTTTGTTGTTCTTCTTTTTTCTCCTTTGGTTTTTTAGTGTTGTCTTTGGTCTTTTATGTTGAATTTTCTTTTTCTCATTTTTTATATATTTATCATGGTCTTTTATGTTGTCTTTTCTTTTTCTCATTTTTTAGATATTTATCATTTTTAATTGTGTTTCTCCCCAAACTTCTCACCTTTCTATTTAACCAAGACAACTGCATTCATTCTCACTCTTTTTCTTTTACTGCAATCCTGATGATGGATCATAGAGTTTGATCTAAAACGTCAATGTTAAAAATCACACACAATTTCAAACCAAAAATCTTAGCAATAAAATATCATGGACTGTGAAAACTACATGCTATTAATTCTTTTTCCCAATTGATTGTTGTCAATAGATTTGTACCTTGCTGAATGCAATATTCAGCAACCTACTAAAACATGGAAACCTCTTTTAGATGTGGGTGATCTGAAGGAAAGAGGAATCTCCAAAGTGAGCTAGTTCTCCAAATGGTGAATTCTATTCTAAAACAACCTCTAAGGAAAGGGATAAAAGATGACTGAACATAAAAACCTATTTCTAATAGATGATTCACCAAACTTGTGAAAATTTAGACTTAACCACTCATAACAGCTTCTCTATTACAGTAATTCTCACAATCTCATTAGCACATATCCCATCAGTGATTTGCATGGAGATCTGGAAAACAAATACAACATGCAACCTAAAACATGTAATTCTGAAACACAACCTATAATAGCAAGACATAAAAGGATTCTGATTTGAAAAAACACAAATACATCAGATTGCCATTACAAAATCTGAGATAGAAAATAAGAAGGAGAAATCTGTTGTTCTATTAAAACTGGAAGAGTCTTTGCCTGAATCTGAAACTGAGTACCAAAAATGGGCTCACAAGCTCAAAATGTGTATGAGAAGGAACTCTGATCTCCACTACTAAGAATGAGAGCTGAAAAGACTAAGTCTACCAAGACATAGCTCTCAAGAAAACCCTAATCCGAGCTTAGAAAAAAACTCAAGGAAAAGGCCCTCAAACAATCTCAAAAAACTACCCAAAAGCATAAAAAAGCATACTTCTTTTATGATTACACTGTCAATCCTCTAAAAATAGGCTAATCTTGCTTTAAAAGCTCAGAAAAGACCTTATCTCTCCAAGATAGGTCTGAAATCCGACCAAGAGTAAAAGTCAACAAGAATCTACTAAAAATAGCAAGAAAACACAAAGCAATTTATAAAATATCACTTTATGATTCTGCTTTACAAGATGTAGATTTGCACAATTTATTTATTTTTTGTAATTAAAGATTGAAAATATTTTGCAAAAAAGAAAAAACTCCTTATTTCTCCATTACAACATTTTGATTTTCTCAAAAAATCAATAAAACATTAGACATCATATCTCTTCTCTCTTTATCAAAAATCCCATTGATTTCTTTAAAATCAATCAAAATAAAACCCTAACCAAGTAAATGACTCTAAACCAAAGAAACTAGGTCATATGGCATCAAAACCTAATCTTAGGTCACAAGATATCCATTAATATTATTATTGTTTAAACCATACCCAAGGCTTCATATTTCACTAAGGCAAAAACAATAAGTTCTAAAGACTTCACTATGACCTAGGCACATACAATTTTTGGCCTCCCCACATATACCTTAGCTCATATTTTAATAAGGTCACAATGAAAACACTATGAATTTCGGCCTCCATTTGAAATTCAACATGTGCTTTGATTGAATATTTTGGACCATCATGATGTTCAAATTAGGGCTTTGATCAAAACAAAGTCAAACCCTAATAATCACTCATTTTGCACTCTCTAATTTAAAGGAAAGAAGCTCTGCCGCTGCCATGATTGAGTTGAACTTGAACTCGAATGCTTTGAGAAACCATTTTCTGACTTCTGACAGTCAAAACTACAATGGGTAAGTTTGATTTTGAAGTATTGAAGCTCTTTTCACTTCATTTCAAAGGACTAATAATACGTTAAGGCCGCAGCCTGTACGAATCTATTCTCTAATTTCTTTGCACTCCTTGTGAATTTTGTTTGCTTGGCCAACCTATGAGCTCGTGCTATCTGGAAACTTTGTGGGAAAGCTTGCTTCAGTTTTTTCTTCAACTTCTATGCACAAGGTAAACATCCTGTCGTAGTTCCACAGCTTCTCACTCTTGTTCTTTATGGCTTGAGGCCACAGCTAACATGATTTCTAACACTTTTGTCTTGCATTTCGTATACTTACATTTATGTCTCTATGAGCTCGGCCCAACTAAAAGCTAGACTATCTTTTAAGGGTTCAAAAACTTGTCTTCTGGACTCTATCTGGAACTCTTGGCCACAGCCAAATGCACTCTCCACACCATTGGTTGGTAAGCCATCCATACCAGATATTTTGCTCCTCGGAGATTTAAAGAATCTCCTCCTTACTCATGAATTTCTTGCCATGTATACTATAGGAAGTACTAAAAGAAACCTTGGGCTCGACCCACAAAAGAAATTCTTCTCCTTGTATATTGATAATGGATCCCTTCAATTGAATGAGAGCTGCATTCCCTATACTCTGGAGCTTGATTCATCATAGAACATTGCATATTTTGTATTCTACTACTTTTACTTAGGAACTTTATGTGATTTCCACCTTTTCCTTCAGATTTCGATTGCTACAGTAAGCTCGAAATGTGTCTCTACGTGTATTCTGCATTCCTAGCACGAACCCTCATATGGGTATACCATATTTCGAAGGACAATGCATGCATTTCCTTCTGGGGTCTGATCCACAATAGCTTTATATGCATTTATATTTTCAGGAAAGACAGCTATAACAGAAAACCCCATATTGGCATTTGATATTTGAAGAAATGATGCTCATTTCTATATCTTCCATTACTCTGTTTGTTGTCTCTTTTGACGGTAGTGGGCACCATGCTGCTCCAAATCTGTCATCAATGTCACTCCTTGTCAGAGAAGGACCTCCCTTTGAGATGACCGTGATGAGTTGTCCTTTGTTCAATTCATGATCTCCATACTTAAATGCTTTTAATAACTTAAGTGAAATGCCTTTGGTCACTCATTAGCTTATACTTCATTTAGGACTACCATCTTAGCATTTAGAACAAAACTGTCTTTAGCTGCTAACTGTCCTTTGTTCATTTTGACTGCTCTTATGACTCTAGCATTCATGTATTATATTTGCTCCTCTTGTGATAAAAAATTAAAAAAATGGCCATTTTGGTTTAATGCAGCTTGAATATATAGTCACTCCTTCGCATTTACCAGATGTAATTGAAACTTAGAATATGCTTCAAGTTCACATTATAAAATGAGACAATATCACTTGGTTTTGACCCTACTGCTAGAGAGACTCAACAGTCACCCCTCGCTGCAACTCCATTCACTAATGATATTATCAGGACTGCATTTTAACATTTTGAAAACAACCCCTATAAAGAATTTGAAGAACTTGTGATACTTTCAGTGCTTAATTTGTAACCATTTGTTACGATTTAACCGTATTTCACGTATGCTTCAACTCCTCTTTACTTTGTTCCTCAAAAAAAAAATATGATGAAGACGTGATCATAATCTCTGTATGAAGGATTTTGGAATAAGAGCACCTAATTATTATATACTGAAGCTTGTTCTTCATTTCAGCTGACATTGATGATAACACTGCTGAACTGTAGCCTTCAGAAAACATTAACATGATTGTTATGAGTGCACAATTAGTCTAATGGCTTGATAAACTCTATTTTTACACTTTCATTTGTTCTTCATTTTCACTTGATGAATATGATGATGTATCTTTAAAATCAGCCCATTTGATGAATAGGGCAGCATGCTGAGCTCTACCCTTGTGGAAGCCTATTTTCCTCCACATGCTTGGTCTTCTAATAATGTTCAGCTTCATGATTTTACCTATATCTGTACAAGGAAGCAAACAACGTTAGCACAAAAAATAGAACATGCTGATCATGATATTGTTATCTCTCCCTCAGCTCATTTCTTTTGTACTGCACTTGATTAATTGTTTCAATGCATTGTTAATAGTATGTTGTACTATTGTGGGTGCTTCATATAGGTTTCTTCATAACCAGAGCCACTGACACCCCTCTTTTCCTCTTACAAGTTGACGGAGCTCGAGAAGACAAGGTGCACCATTCAGCATCAAACATCGATAATCAGGCAATGATGATTATGTTGTCACTTATATGTTTCATTTTTTGCATCCTTAATAGTGCAATGTGCTATTAGCAATGTGTTATAACAGTCACATCCATGACTTGTGTGGATCTTTGATTTCAATTCTTGCTTTTCATTTGAAAAGAAAATGCATTTTGCATGCAATGTTGTAATATCATTCTGATTGCTGAAATCAAATGAATCCTTGTAAAATATGAGTTTTCATGAAATAAAAGAAAGCATCTGAAATGCTATTTTGCTCATTTACTCAATTTATATTTCTGCCATTTCTGGAACACTTGAATGACACTCTAAAAACTTAATTTTTGAAACTCTATTTCTCCTTTAAAGATGCATAACTGTTACTCAATGCATAATAATGATAATGCGAAATAGCATTGAACTTAAGTGCAATTCCACCTTATGATAAATAACATTCAGTCGGCTACACCAATTGAGCCGAGGCAAAAATTTGGTAACATTGATCAAATATATATACATATATGAAGTCAAAATGATCATTGACAGCTACTGGAATGCCTCTTTTATTTTGTTTACAACTTTTTCATTTCAAAATATTTTTTTAAATGATTTATGGGATTTCTTCTCCTATTATTCATCTTTCTAACAAAATTTAAATAGTCAAATTTTGTTAAAAAATGAAAAAGATATTTACCAATTTTTATGAGACTATTTCACACCTTTTTTCCAGATACCTTTATTCTTATTTGATTGAGCATATCTCTTGCCTCCCTTTTGTTGTTTCTTTATTAATCAAATGTTATGTACACTACAATCTATGAGCAATATAATTGATTGACCAGATGCTTTCTTCAAGAATTCCAACACTTTTCTTTGACATAGAATGTGCTCACATTTTAGCTTTCACGGGCTAAGGATTTTGGCAAGCTCTAATACCATATTATTTTTAGAGCAGCACACCAAAATAATATTGTGTGTATTCTCTATTTCATATGATATGGATTACAAACATATATATAATATTTTTCATATCCTATATTAAAGGAGTGTTGTTATACCTCTTATAAAAACTCCCTTTCCATAGATGAGTTGTTCTAAAAGCTCATAAACAAATAAACAAACCTCAAAAAATAATTATGTTCACATATGTGAGTTGTGTTAACAACTCACATTATTAACTTATGTGAACACTAACAATGAATTTTCCAAAAAAACGTTCAATCATTGTGATAGATTCCAAGTGCATTGTATTTGGATACTTCAAAAAATGTGAACAAAAAATAACACAATCACATGGGGCACATAGTAACAGATTAAAAAATCCCAAAAATTAAAAATGCACAACACAACATGCTAGTATTATGTAGGAACTAATAAAGATAATTTATAGGGTATGCAATCTTTGATCTTATAATTGCATACATAAGGCTACCTTCCACATTTTATATGGAACATTCTTTATGTCCTCCAAAGTATTTATAGACTTAGGGCCCATTATTAGAACTTCTCTTAGTGCCTACCAATAAAGGTATAATTAAAAAATTACTAACATGTATATTAAACCGCCACAAAATAGTGTCAAGATACTTTCTTTTATTTACCATAGCTTCCTATTATCCCTATATTTATGAGCCTCCATATCAAGTATATATCATATAGCACCTAGATCTCTTCAACATAGAATATCTACCCTTCATGTATCTAAATTCATAACAAAAGAAGGACAAAAAATAGTTGGCTTTCACGAGTTATTTTGATAGTATTTCACAATTAGATTTAATTTATTTGTGAGCTAAAAAATGTTTCAAAAACAAAACAAAAAAAAAATTATAAATTCAACCGAAAAAAAAATTAAACCCTTGGTTCCTTTGTATTTGAGTTGAAGATTCAAAATTATTTTCAATAGTCAAATATTCAAACATATGAAAATGTTTGCAAACACTTACATCACGCAAACAAAATCCAAATCAATACCAAAACAATAACTTCCTTGGGAATCAAAGAAAATTTAAACCTCTTCTTTACCCTTAAGCCATGCTTGGTATATTAAGCCTATATTTCTAGGATAAACAGAGGATTGAGTGCAATTGATTTTGAGAATGTTGAGGGAGAACTTGAAAAATCCTATGGCCACTAAATTAGAAGAACATATTGATATTTATAATGAATTCAAAAAGAAATTATTTATTGCAAGAAATTGAGATAGCTCATTTCAACAAAGTATTCAAGTAAATGACTACCCATGTCTAGATGCTCTCCTAAAAATAGTTCAATAAAAATTCAACATGGTCCCTATCAAGAACTCAACATCTTATGCATAACAAAAACTACCCATACTACCATTGCCACAGTTTAACTAAATATCCCCATTATCCACGAGGCCTTCATTCATGATAAAGAGGGCGGTCCATCAGATTCCCCACCATTACACCTATTATTGTATCATGATAAATAGTATTTTTCCATTTATCTAATCAACATGAAAAATGTATGTGGCTAACATTTATAACTCACAAGTAATAGTGGCATGTGGCATTTGGCAAGTATAAATGTTCAATTTCCCAAGATGATCCTGCATGAAACACTTATGGCAAGAAAGAATATGAGCTCCCATTCATGTGATGTTTTATAAAGTATAAGCCTCATTTATTTATTTTCAACTTCTAGCATGGTTGTATCCTATCATCATATATTGAATTTTACTCTCCACTTCTACTTATCTTATAGATCTATGTCTACTACAATCCATCATTTTTCAAGTTCCTCTCATTTTCTTCCCTCTACTATAGAAATTGAATCCATTTACCTATATTTGTGGCTTCTCTTTTTCCTCACAAATGTATTTATTTGATATAGTGTGTATTGACATGTTTGTAATTGATGGCATCTTTCTATCCACTTGTATAATAGATAATAAATGCTACTAATGGTATTTCCTAACAATTCTTTCTCTTCAATTAAAAGGTCTTCCTTTTTACAATATCAATCTTGAAGATGGACTTAAACAATTCATCCATTAATTTTCCTCCACTCCTCATTTCCATTATCTTCCTTATTAGAATCACACAAAAACTCAAATAATTTTGAAACATCTCTATCTTAGGACTCTACAACTCCAACTCTACCTCTTGTTGTCCACACATTCTCTCTAAATTGACCACCACATTCATAATCATTTAAGGACACACTTTATTTGCATCATCCTCTCATCGATCAACAAATCACTCATACATGTACTCCATAATGAGGATTCCTCTTTCACTACATTTCATACACTCTTGAACCTTAATCTCAATTCCATCCAACAACGTCTCTATAACATCTATCTCTTGTGATTAATCATCCGCCATAAATCTTCACCTATAAATTGTATACCTTCACCTAATTCATTCTATCTCTCAATTTCCAACCTCTCATCTCTTCTATTACCATTACCATATATTTTCTCATCAAGAGCATCCAACCTCTTAGATAATTATCTAACTCAATTCTCGAGTGTAACCAAAGCTATTTCTACATAAACCCTCTTCACTCTTCCCACAAAAGAAATTCTTAGAGGTCTTCTTAAGACCAACCATATTATTCTTCAATAAGAGATCCTTTCAACCATTCTCTCACTTTTGAAATCCTAATGACCCCCATGCTTGGAGCTAATAGCACACATGCTTTTCCCACAAACTATTTTAAACATACCCATTACATTCTGAAAGGATGAGCAAACTTTTGTGTCATTTGATAGAATTAAGGGTAGGGAAAAAATTGAATGCAAACATTTATCCTATAAGAACACCTCATAGAAAACTTATACATGATTTACAAAGGTATAATAATACTTCACAAACTAAAGTATGAAACTTTGCACTTAATGTAGGTTGACAAAACGATCTAATATTAATTCACAATCAAAGAGATGAAACTTTGCAGTTAATGTAATTTGACAAAAAAGTGTTTTTATCTTACTAAAGATTTACGTAGTAAACAAGTTTAGGTTGAAAAACATAATGTTGTATTGAACATGGCATAATTTGTTCTTTCTCCGAGCTTATAATTTCTATATTGTATAAATGAGGGGAAACCCAATCGAAGATTTTTTATAGCGTCATACATAATAGGGTGTCTAATTTTGCAAGTATCATTTTCTTATTTCATTGATCTATATTTTCATGTCTCTTATTGATTGTTATTGAAAAAATAGTGTTTTGCAACAAGTGCATGATGAAAACATTAAGTTCTAAAGCACAATGCCAACTAACAATTACAAAGACATAATCAACTGTTCTATTTATATAAAAAATTATAGAGAATATAGGATAGAAGGATAATGCAATTGAACTAATTATCTTCAAAGAAAATTCCCATTTCATTTTTTCCTATTTCATTGATCCATATTTTCATGTCTCTTAGTGATTGTTATTGAAAAATATAGTGTTTTGCAACAAGCGATTCCTAAAATGAATAATACATGAAAACAATAATATTACCATGACATATATGGCTCTAGCAATTAATTTTCCACGGCGGTGAATTTTACTTGTGGTGGAATTTTTCATAGGAGGGGGGTAGATCCCGGCCTCATCCCTTTTTTGGTGTTGGAGCCTTTGCACTCAGCAAGACTTGATCCCTGGTGGGTTCATTTAGAACCTTTCAACTTCACCATTTGACCAAGAGCCCATTGACTCTGAGAATAATTTAAAAAATCATTACTACAATAACTTAGAAAATCACAAGAATATGAGTGCATATTTTTAGACATTGACATGCCCACGTAAAACCAATATTTTAAACGTACCCAGAATTAAATATGGAGCTTAGCCTTCACCGACCGAGGAATTGGTCGAGCCGTTCACATTAACGCATCAAGCTTTCAAAAGTAGAGTACAAAACCGAAACAATATAAAAATTAATTTAATATGGAAAAATTCTTGTTTAATGATTTTTGTGTTTACTGAAGTCGTTTGGATTCCGTCATGGCCACGCACACTCACCATTTTGTGTTCATACAGAGCGAGCTTAAAGTGGAAGACGTGAAGAAAAGTAGTAGTTCTCTTGCAGAAGCTCATGTTTCCATGCAAAAAGAAAACACCAAGAGCTGCCATACTCCTTAAATAATTGGCTACCGCCCATCAGAATGGAATTTAAAATAGTTGTGGCAAGGACAATTTAGCGGCAGGGACGGGCGCCCACGGCGACATCGGCGGCACGTCATACACATGCAGTTTGCAGTTTAAATATATTTTCATACACATGCAAGACCTGCATAAGTGCGGCCATGGAGGTGCACGCTGCCATCATGGCATAGATTCCCCGTTCCGTTTCTATAAATAAACGGACCCCCATCCCTAGAAATTTTATAACATTTTAGACCTAATTTTGGTGTAGTTGGAGCTTCCCAAAGAATTTCCTATAAGATTATGTTAATGAGTGGAAATTAATCATGGTCTCACTAAAAAATTCTTAATCTTTGTTATTGACTTACCATGTGGATCATCATATTCTTTCATTAAATTTTTTGGACTCAAATCACATGTTTTAAAAAAGTTTTTCACCATGTGAAAGCAAGAGACGCCGGGCGTATGCACTTAAATTTAGGATCTTAATCTCCTCCATCCGGGTGCTCTTCAATATATTTTATACAGTGAAGGCTCTAGTGAAAATATATACATATTTTATTCGTTACACTGTTATAAAACAACAACAACAATGAGAGCACTACAACCAAGTGAGCAAGAACAAACCAGAGAAGTTTGAAGTTATACTGTTTTATCGAGAAAAATGTTGCTTCTTCTTATAATATTTCTATTGCTGGGAGCACCCTGTTCTGTAAGCTAGTAATTGCATTGTTAGTCTCTCATGAACTTTTGTTTAGTTGTGTTTAGTTAAGACTAATGCCTTGATCGTTATATTGTTCCCTGCAGAAAGCAGCAGAAGTTTGCCAGGAAAAGACCTCGGCAGTGTCTTATGAAACCCATGAATGTGCTTATCCACTGCACACTGCACTTGATTCCTCTATTGTAACTCCACACCTCTAACCTCAATCTTATCAGATGCATAACAAATTTTGTCTAACTGTAACTATTCCTATAGACTGAAAAATATGTTTTATGAAAGTAGCTATAATAGGATTTACAAAATTTGTATGCAGTTTATATCCCATACTTGTAAGTCTATATTCACTACATATATACATACTATGATCTCTATCTACACTATTCTGATCTTGTTGATTTTTGAACAGGTAACATTATTGAAATCAGAGCCATGGGGTGGATCAGGAGGTACAGCATTTTATGATGGCGCTGCTTCAGCTGTATCTGCAATTCGCATCACGCATGGGAAGACCATTAATTCTTTCCAAACACAGTATGTGATTGGTACTGCCCAGCACTGGTCACAACTCCATGGTAGCTATGATGGAGAGCAAGTCACAGTGAGTATTGTTCAGTCTTCTTATTACACAATTTTTGAATTAGTTTCTCTCAAATTTTAAATTTTAATTTGTCATTTGCATCATTGTTGCAAGTTTTATAATAAGTTGGGTGGTCTTGCAGGTGAAATTGAACTATGAGGAAGAGTACATAGAGCAGATAAAAGGCCATTATGGGAATGGAATCCTCCCATGCACTTGTCCACCAAGAGTGAATTCCATAGAGTTTAAAGTGGTGAACATCAAGAGTGGAAAAGCTCATACTTTTGGACCCTTTGGCAATTCTGTGGGTACACCATTTGAATCTCCCTTGGGAGCTAAGATTGTTGGTTTCTATGGACATGCAGGCACAGCCATTGATCAGATTGGTGTCTACTATCACCCCGCCCCTAACAAGCTACATTGCATGACAGTCCCTACCTCCTAAACTTTTAAGTCAAGAACACTGAGCATGTTTCAGTGTTATGAAAAAGTGATCTAGTCATAATAAATAGTTTAGCTGGTATCTATCATCTTCTGTCTCTTATGGAATCTAAGCCATCACTATGTACCTGGTGCTTGCTTTATTTTGCTCTTATTGAATCATCACATCATATTAACATTAGCTAAAGGCAATTCTTCCTAATCGAGATTTTGGGTTTCTTCTATATTGTGTTATAATTTATTATACTATTGTGAAGGAAAATTCTTTAAATGCACACATACAAAGCATAAATCAATTTCTAGTAGAAAATGTCATAATTAATATTTAAAATTAACCATGAAGGATAAGAATATTTAGTTGTGAGAATTGTTTATGAAGATTTTTTTTTCATGTAATGTAGAACCTTATTGTCGAATCACATAGTAACTATGAAATAAATGTCTTTAGTCTGGTAAATGTCTTGGATTCTATTCAATCTCTTAATTGCCTATGGGTTGAATTTATGTCTTCTAGGCCTTCATGGTATCAGCTTGAAATCATCTAAAGCTTGAATAAATGATCTTGCTGATTATGGAGTCTTGTGAATTATTTCATCTATCCCTAATTTCTTCTTTAGCATCGTTAATATTCAGAAATATCTTGAGGAAATACTTTCTTTGAATGGATTCAGTTTATCCTTAATCAACCCTTAATTTTATCAACTTGACAACTTTTGGTGAATGTTGATAGACAACAATTAAGCATGAAGTTTTTCTAGATAAACATAATACAAATTATATTATTTTTAATGCTCCAAAATGAAGTATTCATGAATTTCTTAGGGTTTATGAATCTGAATTGTAACTTATAATTATGGTATATGAATGCATTTAAATATGAGGACATAACAATTAATAGTTGGGAGTTTGTAAAATTTAAATTTATTAGTTCAATTTCACATATTGTGGGAGTGAACCCATGTATCACAAGATAAACCCATGATAAATAAGTCAAAGAAAGAAGTGTAAATATCAAGTTGGGGCATGTGTGTATGAATGTGCATGCAAGCAAAGGTGTAATAAATAGGTCATAATCGTGAATGCATAGAAATATGTGCAAATAAGGATATAATAAGGTCAGATGTATGTAAACATGTGTACATGAGAATTGGGAAAGCATTGGAGAATAAACCCAACTTTACACAAGAGTGTCATTTATCAACATGAAATTATATTGAGCTAGTCTATCAAATGACCCTAAAAGGAAATAGAAATTAGAATGGGTATGCAAATTTCACCATTATATTCTAACTCCACTTTAAGATGTATGTTAATCCTAACGTGAACATTTATTTCAAAGTAAATAAGAAATTGTAAATATGAATGAAAAGTAAATACTTTTACATAAAAGGATATTGGGGTCCATGTAAAGTAATAGACATAATTGGATATCTTCATGTTTTCCTCCTTAACGTGCATGCTCTATAAGAACCTACACAATAGGGAAAATATGTGCAATTAGTAGCTTTTATCCTCTAAACTTTGAAAAAAACATAACTACACATTTATTATGTTGTAAATGGAAATGAATATGTGTGTGTAAGAGAGAGAGGAGAGAGAGAGAGAGAGAGAGATAGAGTGTAGGGTTAGAAATTTTCACTTGTATGCATAGTGCTATGGCATATCATGTGTTACATATCATGTGATACAAATGGTATTGTATATCAAGCACTACCATGTCATGGGACCAAGAATTATCTTGATATGGTGATGTGTTTATTTTTACACCTATAACTATATGCAAACTCAACATAATAGTGTTAGCAATAGTATATTTCCCCTTCAATTGGTTGCTTCCATTAGATGTAACGAATTGGAGGAGACGGAAAAATAATATATGAAATACAAATGTAATCATAGACAAAAATGTAAATGTATAGATAATACTTAAATTAAATAATATCTTAAATATATGATGTAACAAATAAACAAGCATTTCAAATAGTTAACATGAAAATAATATGGGCTAAGGATATCTAAGGAAACATACACTAATTTTTACCTAGTATAGGAAAATAAGAAAAGTATGGTAGCCCCTATAGACACTAAAAATATTCCTTTTTGCATCATAATTAACCATTAAATATCTTTAATACTGTCATTAATCATTCAACACATTAATCATATCGTTTATCCATCTATTAAATATTTATCTATTTATTAATATTTATTTAATAACCTCCACTATTCATTTAATTAAATGTGATTTAGTTATTCATTTTTAAAACATATTTCTATTTTTAAATCGTTGGTCAATAATTGACTTAGTCTTCATTTAAAAAATGAATCTTCTCTAATTAATTAACTCTTCTCCACCTAAGAAAAATCTTTTATTCTCACAAGTTAACTTAGTCTACAAGTAGAAAGTTTTTGTGCATAATTATCCATCATTTATTATTATTATTTTTGGTCTTGAAATATTAAATTTCTAAATTGTAGTTATATTGAGCCCATAGTTAGTTCATTCAACTAAAGTCTTTAACCTTATCCTCATCTCCTAGTTGATTTTTCACTAGAAAATATATAAACAAGATCATTCCTTCATCAATTTGATATCTCATGTTTTTATACAAATCCACTCTATCAAAATCATATCAATAATTTTTTAGGCAAGTCTACTATCACTCAAATAAATCATCAAATTGGTGTTATATTGTAGAGATCTAGCATCCACATCCAAAAAAAAGGTGAAATCAATAACATACATTTGAGGTTTGCAGTGAGGTTGTAAAATAAGAATTTAGATTTGACTTTCATTTTCTATTTTAAAATATTTTTAATTATTATTTTCCAATTTTAATTATTACATTCTTGTGAACCTAACATGCACACTAACCCTTTTATTTTTAAGTATATTTATTTTATAGGATTGTATGATATTTTTAAGAGGCTTAGAAATTGTTTTTTCATGTTTATCTTGCAATATTGCACAACTTGTTAAGAGGCTTGAAAATCATTTTTATTGGATTTTGCATATTGATATATTTTTCATCGTATATACATATTTTTCTAACATTTTATCTCTAATTACATAGGAAATCCCCCTTTTGCATAGGTTAAAATCACCTTTGTGCTATCCAAAGCCATCATATATGTTGTTAAAACTATTTTTATTATGGTTAAATTATGTATTTTTCTATCAATATTTAGAAAAATAACATCTAGACCCATGTAAACCTTGTGAAATAATAACAACTGAAATTCTTGAATATTATCCACTATTCTTTGATTTTTCTTATAAAATTGTCCACTTAATTTTTTAGAAAAAGTTGTCCATTTGGCTCAAGATGCATTTTTTAAATACTCAAGGCCATATCTCTTTAAAATGGATATATAATTGTAGATTGAGTGCTTTGATACCATATTAGAGTTAATACTTAAACCCCACATCTCCTAGAGACCACTTGTGATTAGACATGTATCACAAATGAGAGGAAAAATAATAGATTGGCTATGAAAGCCTTGATAATTATATTAATCCAAAAATAAGAATGAATGATACAATATAAAATAATTTTCCCTAGATAAAGGATAAATAAACCCTAAATGAGACCCTAGGTGAGGATTAAATTAGATCATGACAAGTGTTCTAATTCTATGACTTGAAAAAAAAACACATGACATAAGTAGGCTTAAGTATGCTTGTGTAAAAATGAACCTAATACTAAATTAACTTATTAGGGAAATACATTTTTACTCTAACAAAAATTTACCCCAACTATGACAAACTTTATTTTTTAGGAAAAATACTTCCACTTTTTGGTCAAAAAGTGTAGTCTACTTACTACACTTACTTGCCAAGTAGTTTCTTATAGAGTGCTCAGAGACTAAAAATTGTAGTGGATATCCAAATAAATTTTAAAATTGTATGAGGGATTGTAGAGCTGCATGAGAGAGATAAAGAAAGAAAATAACCTTGTAGGAAGGACAGGGAAGATCATGTTAGAAGATGTGACATTATAATTTCTATTCAGAAGTTGATTTTATATGTCTCCACGTTCTTTGGAAAGTGTCCTAAAGGACATGAGAGGAAAAATATTTCTTATTTATTTTCCTATGACAAATTGTAATTGCATTCATAGAGGTGGACTCACTATGGTGACAATTACAGAGCATCTCAGGAGTATATTCCTTTTGGGCATCCATTTTTGGTCGGGGACCACCCAAAAATGCATGTTCTTGCATGTTTTCTTGGGGTGGCTACCCAAGCTTGCATTTTTTTGGGTTTGAGCCATTGGAGCTATCAAAAGGTAATGGAGCACTAAGGATTGATTGATTTTTATTTGCTATGGGTTAGGTGCCTATGTGAAGGCCATGTGATCATTTAATAATTTTCACCATGCTTATGGGCTATCCACTAAGGGGGGTGTGGGTTTTTCTAGGGGGGTTTACTTGTTATTCTAGAACACCACAAGTGGTATTCTCTCCCACAAACTTCTATATATTGGAGAAAATTGAGATGGTGGTTTATAAGTTTTTTTGCAAGTTGTCAAAGTAACAAAGTGCTACAAATATTTTGAGAGGAGTGGTGTATTGTTGTACTTCTTTGAAGATTAATACAAGCATTGCATCTCTTTGGGTGAGGAGTTATTTTCTTGCAAGGTTTTCTCCATGTATATCTTGTGTCACTTGTGGTTCTCAACTTGTGGTATTGTTGTTTTTCTTTTATTGTTGGAATTGTTAATCACATAATCACATAAAATTGGTAATCTTGAATACACATTTTCAGATTTGCAACCACTTAATTGAGTTCATATTGCTATAAGATTCACCTCGATTTCCAACATTTGGTATTATAGCTAACAATTCTATTGAGAGAGGGGCACCTTTCTCTTAAGTGTTGAAGGATTTTGGCTATAGTGGGAGATTTTGCTTTATGGGTTTTGCATATTTATGAAGAAGAAATTGAAAACCATGGCTTCTACCTCCCATCTAGATATTGAGAAATTCAATGGAGCTGGTTACAAGATGTGGAAGTTTAAGATAGCGGATATCCTTGAAGAGAGAGATATATGGTTGGCAGTTTCAAATGAAAAGAAACCATCCAATGTGTCTTATAAAGATTGGAACAAAATGGACAAGAATGAATGAGGAACCATTTGGTGTGTCTTGTAGATTCAATTATCTTGAATATTTTAGAAGAGTCTATTGCATACAAGTTGTGGAAGAGGATAGGTGATATTTACCAAAATAAAAGTATAACAAATAAATTTTATCTCGAAAGAATTTTATATTCTTTGAAAATGAAGGATGGTGATTATGTTATAGAACATTTAAATGCTTGTAATATGGTTATAAGTCAATTTGCATCTATAGATGTTAAGATAAAAGAAGAAGATAAATTCATATTATTATTTTTTTCTTTATCTGAATCTTGGGAAAATCCAATTGTTACCATAAGTGGTGGTGGTGCAAAGCCAAAGATGGAAAATCTCATTGATACACTTATTTTAGAAGAAATTCCATGAATGTGTCCTCCAAAGATGACTTGCATGTGCAAGGATGGTCCAAAGAAAAAGGAGGGCCTAAAAGGGATAAAAAGAGAGACAAGTCTAAAAGACACTCTAAAACCCCCATGAAGAATAGAGTAAAGTGTTGGAATTATGGTAAGAGAGGGCATGTGAAGAGTGTAGAAATAAGAAAAAGAGCTCAAATACCTCCACAAAATTTTTCTAAAAGATTGTTTTCAATGTCAAAGTGTATAAATGAAGCAACTTCTTCTCGATCATGGTATTTCCTTACTTGATCATCTAATTCGACCACATATAAAAACATCATCTAGTATCACTAATACATCTTGTGAGACACCATCATTGGGGAATGAGCAGTGTAGTCACATACTTGCATTGAAATCTCATCTCCCACAACACTTGTTGCTACATCTGAATCTAGTGTTGAATCATTCATGAGTTCTCATAATTATTTATATCAAAACATTGTTATCATCATTCTAGATCCCTCACATTCAGATGCATATCTACCAGACATCACATGTATTTGTTTGTAAAATATTATATTACATATTTGGATTACACCATTGAGGATATTCATCTCCTCTATGATGTTAGCTTTGATGAAGTTGCATTGAACCATTGCCATATTTGGATCTTTCTCTTGCCTCACCTACATCAAATTCTATCATGAAAAATTGTGTAGATATTCATGAGTTGACATATCTAGAACTCAATCATCATCTTTTTTGGCATGATCTATAGCAATACTAGATTCTCATCAGTCTAGTTGTTTCTATACATCCATGGTCCATGTTCCTGAATCTCATATGGTACATTTTCCATCTTATCAACATCCATCACACATCAACATTAGCTTGGAGATCTTTTAGCATCATTGAAAGGTATCATTGGCATAATTTTAGTCTTTGGATCATGTGCATCATTCAAAGAAATTGATCTTACATCTTTCACATTCCTATCTAGAATGGGAAGCGATTTTGGACATATTTGTGGTGCTATTTCCTCCCAACCTCAAAGAAATTTTGTTTAGTGATTGTGGATCATCTTCAACATCTAGTTTTGAGCATCTACAAACACTAAAAACATCATTTTGAGGGGAAATTGTATGGTTTATCTTCTCCTATTTGTTTTGAGAGGAAGCATTTCCTCACATGGAGTTCATTACTTCACATTTTCTAGAGTGGTCACATATACCTTCTCTCTTTTCTATCCTAGGGAGAAACATTCACTGTAAATTATTCTAGAAGTCTTTGGGGATTCATCATGATTCCTCCATCTATCACTTATATTATTCACTTGTACATTCACATTTTCATTGCATTTCTCTTTTGGAGAGGAGTTTTATTTCCCACCAATTTTTCTCCTTTTCCTCCACTTTATCATAAATTTTTTCATGAGTACCTAACATGGCCTAGTAGATGAGACTCATCATCTTGCATAAATTACTCCCTAAGCTGCAATTAAGGGGGGTGTTAGTGCAAATAGTGTCTTTATCCATCTAGATAGGATATCACCTTTATCTAGGATTGACCTATTCATACTCATAGCTTAATTTAACTCAGGTTTAATTATATTTTTTTCTCACTTCATAGTATTGAGATATGTCTAGTCATCACTTGAGACACCTATTGCATTCATACATGCCCCTTTCTCACCCACTTATCAAGTGAGATCACAAGTATTGCACCTTTGAAGGGGTAGTCAAAGTTTCACTTCAACCTTCTTATCTCCTCATCCTTTCCTATATATGCAAGGTTTATCATTGTATATTTATACTTTTCATTTTATACTGCTAGACATACTATTGTGCTCATATTTTCACTTGTCGAAGGTTATCAATTCGATCTCTTTTATCTTGAAATTATCCAACAAGTAAAAGGTTAAGGCTAGGATAAAATGATCCTAGAACATGTCATGGGAGTGAACACTAACAAAGGATAATTTATAGGGTATGCAATCTTTGACCTTACAATTGCATACATAAGGCTACCTATCACATTTTATATGGAAAATTATTTATGTCCTCCAAAGTATTTATAGACTTAGGGAATTCTCATTCTCTTGGTTCCTACCAATAAATATATACTTAAAAATAAATATCACATATATTAAACTACTGCAAAATTTTAAACTTTTAAATGTTGTACTATTTTCCAAGTACAATTTTCTTGGGTATTTCATAAGATGTGAGAAAAATTGTAGTCATAAATTTTCACCCTTGACATTTCACACTATATTGATGCCCTATTTTACATATACAATTAATTATATTAATATTTTTTTCATTTTGATGCCAGATTGGGAAAATATATTAAAATCCCCAACATCCCTAGAATATTTTGCCAAAAGCACCCAAACTAGATTTTCATTTTCATGTGTGTAGGTTGGATTTGAAATAGTCATCAAAAACATGTTACATAAAAGCACAAAGTAGATTGCGGCAGTTGTCTAGACTTTTGAAGACCCCAAAACACCCAAACTAGGGTGCCCTTGCCCTTGTCCCTCTATTTCAAGCTCAAATTTCATATCCAGGTGCCCCTCTATCTGCATTTCTGAAGATTAATACTGATGGGTCCTCAAAAGGAAATCCTGGGCCAGCTGGAATTGGGGGAGTTGGTAGGGATTCATCGGGAATGGTGGTTCTTTTCTTCTCCATTTATGAAGGGGTGCAGACTGTCAACCTTATGGAATGGAAATCTTATCCGCCCTTGAGCGGGCCTATGCTTTGGGGTGGACAAAGGTTATCTGTGAGTCTGACTCAGGTTTTGGTTAATTTTCTTAATGCTCGACAGGTGGTTGATGTCAGTTGGCAGTTGGCTAGAATGGTTCAACAGATTTTGCAGATTAGTTCCTTGATGGAGGTGGTTTCTTTTGTCCATATTCCAAGGGAATGGAATAGGGCAGCGGATTGCTTAGCGAAATGGGCTTCAGAGCATCTTGATGGGTGGAAGATTGAGGGGTGGCAGCAACTTTCCTAGGAGCTCCACCATGACTTGGAAAGAATTATTGTAGAGGATGGAGAGGAGATTGGGAATGAATGATGTGGGTTCTTGATTTTTCTATTTGCTTATTTTGGCCTTTGTGGCTTTAGGCCCTTTGATTTGTTGTAATGCTCTTTTCTAAATTTCAATAAATTTTTTACCCCTTTGTTTTTTAAAAAAAAAATTTAAAAATCTTTAAAAAAAAAAAACGCTTACCTCAAAATTACATACATAAGGCTACCTACCACATTTTATATGGAACATTATTTATTCCCTCTAAATTATTTATATACTTAGTGATATATTACAACTTCTCTTAGTGCCTACCAATAAAGGTATACTTAAAATTACTATCATGCATATTAAACTACCATAAAATATTAAATGTATTATTTTTAGAGCAGCACACCAAAATAATACTGCTTGTATTCTCTATTTCATATGATATGGATTACAAACACTTATATATAGAATTTTTCATATTCTATATTAAAGGAGTGTTGTTTTACCTCCTATAACAACTCCCTTTACATAGACAAGTTGTTCTAACAACTCATATAAATAAATAAACAAACCTCAATAAATAATTATGTTCACATATGTGACTTGTGTTAACAAACTCACATTTTAGTTCTTATGTGAACACTAACAATGAATTTTCTAACATTCCCCCCTTGGTGTGAACATGGTAAAATTCACACTTTCTAGTGTGGTATGCTCAAATCTTGTGGTTCATGATCTTAATTCAAATGAAAGGAACCTTTCATCAACCTTTCATGGTTTTCACATAAGTTTACCACAAACTGGACACAAACAAGACCACACTAATTTGTTCACCTCATATGGTTTTCTGGATTACCACTAACCTTTTCAAGATCCATGAACTGCATTACACTAGTGCTTTTGTTCATTCAAATATTTTACACTAAGAGGTTACATAAGGAAATAACACATACATGACTAGAAATAGTGATCATTGTTGATCGTGTCACTCAACCTCTAAAAACATAGGAAATTTCATTGCCACTGGAGATGGAATACTATTGTTATATTCCCCCCATGATGTGACATTTCCAATTATTAGGAAAATAAAATCACACACCACAATAGATCTCAACATGCCACCAAAGCTGATAAGTGGCCCCGCCGTTGGTGACTAATGAGAGGACGTTAAGTGTTCTCCTTCCTCCTTTTCCTCCTACATCCAAGCTTGAATTTATCTAAAAAACATATTCTTCATCACTAGGACATGATAGCTTTTCATCATTGTCATAATTTTCCCATTTAGTTTCTTTAGCCAAGGAAGCATGTTGATTTAGTTTTTCATCTAGTAGATCTTGTGCCATCTTCTTACAATTCAAAATTGTATGTCCTTTATAATAATAGAAGCATTTTATTTTCCATTTTGAAGAGAAATGTTTGAATAAGTACTTTGTCTTTCATGAAAGTGAACTTTCTAAGTTGTTATATACATATAAGACTTATTCAGATTTTAAGTCTTCATTATGGTCAAGTAGAGTAGATTTTACTCCTTCAAGACTAATTTTTACCTTGCTTAATGTAAACACCATACGAGACATATGCTTAGGAAAAATATTCAAAAGTATTGCTTTGGCATCATCATCCTTTAATTGTTCATTAGTGTCAGCTTGTTTGTTTAAGAGAGAGTGATTTAACTTATATGATTTGCCATTTTTTCACCTTTATCCATCTTCAATCCATACAATCTTTGCTTCAATTTTTTCTTGGTACTTTCTTCTTCAGATCCAAAGATCTTATTTAATGATTCTCAAATCTCTTTTGCAGACTTCACAAAATTTGTATGATGTAAGTATACCTTTGACAAGCCAAGGCCAATAGTTCCCAAAGCTTTTTGATTTTTAATATTCCACTTAGCAAGTTCATTTGCATTAGTTAGTATGACTGAGTTTGGTTTGACAACATCCCAAAGATCCTTTTCTATCAAGTGTAACTGCATCTATATCTTGGACATGTATAAAAGTCTCTACCTTCGAACTTCTAGATGAAATATACAATTTATCCATGACTATCCCTTAATCCAAAAAATCAAAGGTGTCGAGTTCCATTGATAATGCACCTTGATTATAACACATTTTACAAAGACACACTTACTACTACTTATGAGCTCAACTCAGATATTGACAAACTTAGGCCAACTTAATAATAATGAAACAATTAAACTTCAACATAAAACAAGATTCATTTTTCATGAATTTAATGTATTTTTATTATTTGTAGAAGTTTGAATGAAGATAATCATAGGTAAAATTTGATTTCTTTTTCCTAGATTTCTAGTTTGAAACTGTGTGTGATTTCTGGTTTAAAATTAGAGGAAAATGATCTTCTGGTTAGCTTTGATGTTGTCTCTCTCTTCACTAAATTTTGTATCCTTGACTCTATTAAACTTATAAGGCAAAAGATAAGTGTCGAAATCGCCTCCTTGGTTGAGTTATGCCTCGGATCCACCCTCTTTTCTTTCTAGGGTGTGATTTACGAACAAGTTGATGGGGTAGCCATGGGTTCACCTCTTTCCCCTATCGTGGCCAACCTTTACATGGAACATTTTGAAGAGCTCGCCTTCCGATCATTCCCCTTCCAACCAAAATGGTGGAAGCACTATGTTGATGATACCAACATCTATTGGTCTCATGGGCGTGAGAAACTCGAAGAGTTCCATTCTCACGTAATCAACATCTACCCTTGCATTTCTTTTACCAAGGAAATTGAAATTGACAACCAACTCCCCTTCCTCGATATCCTTATCAACAAGAAACCATATGGCTCTTTAGCTCGCTCTGTGTTTCGTAAATCCACCCACAATGATCTTTACCTTCACTCTTCCTCTCACCATCACCCTAGCCAAAAAGCCGGTATCCTCAAAACTTTGGCCTTTAGAGCTTTCTTGATATGTGATTATGATCACATAGACCAAGAGTTAGCCCACCTTACCCATGTGTTCTCATTAAATGGGTACAAAAAGAAGCACATCAATAGGGCTTTCAATCAAGCTAAAGCAAAGTTCTCCTCTAAGCTCTCCTCCAAGCCTTTGGCCCTAGCCCCCATCTCCCTTCCCTTGGCAACCCTTCCCTATGTTGAAGGGATCTCCAAAAAATTGCCAAGATCCTCAAAAATAAGGGCCTCTCTTGCACCTTCAAGCCCATCTCCACTTTAAGAAATCATATCCCTTCCCCTAAAGACCCTCAAGATAGGCTTCTCAACACTAATGTCTACAAGGTGATGTGTTCATGTGGCACCCCATACATAGGTGAAATAGGGTGCTCCATCAACACTAGAATCAAAGAACACAGTGCTGACCTAAGACATGAGTGTGTCCTAAAATCTTCCTTAGCCGAGCACTCCTCCAAAACGAAACATCACATTGTCTTAGAAATCACTGAAATCCTATTCAAAGAAGATAACTTCTTCAAGAGAAAGCTCTAAGAGGCTATTGGTATTATTCATCACCCCTCCAACCTTAACCGGGATGAGGGTTGGAATCTTAGTTTCTCTTGGAATCCCCTTCTAAATAGCCTAAAAAAACCCATCCTAGTAGTTCTAGTCTCCTTCTCGCTTTTTCATATTTTATTTCTTCTCTCCCCTCTCTCTCCTTTTCTTCCCCCCCTCCATTTTATTTTCTCCCTCTTCTCCCTTGGGTCTTTAGTGCTCATGTCTTGTCCTTTCTTTTTTTATGTACCCCCCTCCCTTTGGTTTTGATATTTATTGTTTGTTTGTTTCTTTTTCTTTCATTCTCTTCTTTTCTTGCCTCTTCTTTTCATTTATCTATTTTGTTTTGGTTCTTGTTAGTCTTATTATTGATTTTTTTCAGATTCTTAAATTTTCTTCATCTTAGTTTCTTTTCTTTTCTTTTATTTTAATTTGTTCTTAATTCTTGGTAATTATTTTTTAGTCTTATAGTTAGTTTTGTATCTTTATGTTATTGTCTTATCATTTGCTTTTCTATATTTATTGTATAATCTTTTAATCAATTATTATCTTGGTTTATTTTTAGTTTTTGACCTTATTGTTAGGTTCTTATTTTTATCTTTATTTTTGTTTATTGTTTTTTATTTATTTATTTTATTTTTTATATATTAAGTTTTTTTTTTTGCTTTCCTTATTTTCTTCACTTATTTTTCCTTAATATATTTATCAAGGTTCTTATAGTTTTTTATTTTTTAAATATTCATTTTTCCTTTGGCCTTTTTATTTTTTATCTTGTTATTCTATCTCCTTAATTGGTTTTATTTGGTCTTCTTTCTTTTCATGTTTTCTTAGGTCTTACTCTATTTTTTGTTCATGGTTTTTTACTCTTACTCTTAGTTGTCTCTTATATCTTGGTAGTTATTTTTGGTCTTATAGTATGTTTTGTATTTTTGTCTTTGCCTTTTTGTTTGCATTCTTTTAATAACTTTATAATCTTTTTTAGTTATTATTTTCTAGTTATATTTTTATTGTTTGGTCTTATTGTATAGTTCTTATTTATTTTTATTTTTCGTTTTGTTCTTTAATTTTTGACTTTCTCTTTTGTTAATATTTGTTGCTTTCTTTAATCTATTATTTTTTTCCTTATTATATTCATCATGGTTTTTATTTTCTAATTTTACTAAATTTATTTCTTTTTATTTATATTTCCTTTGCGCCATTTTTTTTATCTTTTTACTCTTTATCCTTAATTGATTTTTTATTTGGTCTTATTCTATTCAAGTTTCTCTTAATTCTCATTTTCATAATTTTTTTTTTCCTTTTATTTTGTTTTTCATTGCTTAGTCTTCGTTCTTTTTTAGTCTCTTTCCTCATAGCTTTATGGTTTGGTTTTATTTTTTCTTTTAGTCTTTTAGTTAGATCTCTATTTCCTTTTTTTTTGTTTTGTATTGTATTTTAATATTTTCCATTAATATTCTTCATTTTCTTTGATTTTTTCTTGATTTATTTTATTAACTAATTACCTCCTCTCTTTATCTAGATTAATTAAAATATTTTTAATCTTGTATTTTTCCTTTCCAATAGATTCAATATAGGAAATTTCATTTAATTATTAATTTTTTTGGTTTTAGTTTTTCTTGGTCCTCCTTATTTGGCTTCTTTGTTGTTCTTCTTTTTTCTGCTTTGGTTTTTTAGTGTTGTCTTTGGTCTTTTATGTTGAATTTTCTTTTTCTCATTTTTTATATATTTATCATGGTCTTTTATGTTGTCTTTTCTTTTTCTCATTTTTTAGATATTTATCATTTTTAATTGTGTTTCTCCCCAAACTTCTCACCTTTCTATTTAACCAAGACAACTGCATTCATTCTCACTCTTTTTCTTTTACTGCAATCCTGATGATGGATCATAGAGTTTGATCTAAAACGTCAATGTTAAAAATCACACACAATTTCAAACCAAAAATCTTAGCAATAAAATATCATGGACTGTGAAAACTACATGCTATTAATTCTTTTTCCCAATTGATTGTTGTCAATAGATTTGTACCTTGCTGAATGCAATATTCAGCAACCTACTAAAACATGGAAACCTCTTTTAGATGTGGGTGATCTGAAGGAAAGAGGAATCTCCAAAGTGAGCTAGTTCTCCAAATGGTGAATTCTATTCTAAAACAACCTCTAAGGAAAGGGATAAAAGATGACTGAACATAAAAACCTATTTCTAATAGATGATTCACCAAACTTGTGAAAATTTAGACTTAACCACTCATAACAGCTTCTCTATTACAGTAATTCTCACAATCTCATTAGCACATATCCCATCAGTGATTTGCATGGAGATCTGGAAAACAAATACAACATGCAACCTAAAACATGTAATTCTGAAACACAACCTATAATAGCAAGACATAAAAGGATTCTGATTTGAAAAAACACAAATACATCAGATTGCCATTACAAAATCTGAGATAGAAAATAAGAAGGAGAAATCTGTTGTTCTATTAAAACTGGAAGAGTCTTTGCCTGAATCTGAAACTGAGTACCAAAAATGGGCTCACAAGCTCAAAATGTGTATGAGAAGGAACTCTGATCTCCACTACTAAGAATGAGAGCTGAAAAGACTAAGTCTACCAAGACATAGCTCTCAAGAAAACCCTAATCCGAGCTTAGAAAAAAACTCAAGGAAAAGGCCCTCAAACAATCTCAAAAAACTACCCAAAAGCATAAAAAAGCATACTTCTTTTATGATTACACTGTCAATCCTCTAAAAATAGGCTAATCTTGCTTTAAAAGCTCAGAAAAGACCTTATCTCTCCAAGATAGGTCTGAAATCCGACCAAGAGTAAAAGTCAACAAGAATCTACTAAAAATAGCAAGAAAACACAAAGCAATTTATAAAATATCACTTTATGATTCTGCTTTACAAGATGTAGATTTGCACAATTTATTTATTTTTTGTAATTAAAGATTGAAAATATTTTGCAAAAAAGAAAAAACTCCTTATTTCTCCATTACAACATTTTGATTTTCTCAAAAAATCAATAAAACATTAGACATCATATCTCTTCTCTCTTTATCAAAAATCCCATTGATTTCTTTAAAATCAATCAAAATAAAACCCTAACCAAGTAAATGACTCTAAACCAAAGAAACTAGGTCATATGGCATCAAAACCTAATCTTAGGTCACAAGATATCCATTAATATTATTATTGTTTAAACCATACCCAAGGCTTCATATTTCACTAAGGCAAAAACAATAAGTTCTAAAGACTTCACTATGACCTAGGCACATACAATTTTTGGCCTCCCCACATATACCTTAGCTCATATTTTAATAAGGTCACAATGAAAACACTATGAATTTCGGCCTCCATTTGAAATTCAACATGTGCTTTGATTGAATATTTTGGACCATCATGATGTTCAAATTAGGGCTTTGATCAAAACAAAGTCAAACCCTAATAATCACTCATTTTGCACTCTCTAATTTAAAGGAAAGAAGCTCTGCCGCTGCCATGATTGAGTTGAACTTGAACTCGAATGCTTTGAGAAACCATTTTCTGACTTCTGACAGTCAAAACTACAATGGGTAAGTTTGATTTTGAAGTATTGAAGCTCTTTTCACTTCATTTCAAAGGACTAATAATACGTTAAGGCCGCAGCCTGTACGAATCTATTCTCTAATTTCTTTGCACTCCTTGTGAATTTTGTTTGCTTGGCCAACCTATGAGCTCGTGCTATCTGGAAACTTTGTGGGAAAGCTTGCTTCAGTTTTTTCTTCAACTTCTATGCACAAGGTAAACATCCTGTCGTAGTTCCACAACTTCTCACTCTTGTTCTTTATGGCTTGAGGCCACAGCTAACATGATTTCTAACACTTTTGTCTTGCATTTTGTATACTTACATTTATGTCTCTATGAGCTCGACCCAACTAAAAGCTAGACTATCTTTTAAGGGTTCAAAAACTTGTCTTCTGGACTCTATCTGGAACTCTTGGCCACGGCCAAATGCACTCTCCACACCATTGGTTGGTAAGCCATCCATACCAGATATTTTGCTCCTCGGAGATTTAAAGAATCTCCTCCTTACTCATGAATTTCTTGCCATGTATACTATAGGAAGTACTAAAAGAAACCTTGGGCTCGACCCACAAAAGAAATTCTTCTCCTTGTATATTGATAATGGATCCCTTCAATTGAATGAGAGCTGCATTCCCTATACTCTGGAGCTTGATTCATCATAGAACATTGCATATTTTGTATTCTACTACTTTTACTTAGCAACTTTATGTGATTTCCACCTTTTCCTTCAGATTTCGATTGCTACAGTAAGCTCGAAATGTGTCTCTACATGTATTCTGCATTCCTAGCACGAACCCTCATATGGGTATACCATATTTCGAAGGACAATGCATGCATTTCCTTCTGGGGTCTGATCCACAATAGCTTTATATGCATTTATATTTTCAGGAAAGACACTCACCTCATTAGCTATAACAGAAAACCCCATATTGGCATTTGATATTTGAAGAAATGATGCTCATTTCTATATCTTCCATTACTCTGTTTGTTGTCTCTTTTGACGGTAGTGGGCACCATGCTACTCCAAATCTGTCATCAATGTCACTCCTTGTCAGAGAAGGACCTCCCTTTGAGATGACCGTGATGAGTTGTCCTTTGTTCAATTCATGATCTCCATACTTAAATGCTTTTAATAACTTAAGTGAAATGCCTTTGGTCACTCATTAGCTTATACTTCATTTAGGACTACCATCTTAGCATTTAGAACAAAACTGTCTTTAGCTGCTAACTGTCCTTTGTTCATTTTGACTGCTCTTATGACTCTAGCATTCATGTATTATATTTGCTCCTCTTGTGATAAAAAATTAAAAAAATGGCCATTTTGGTTTAATGCAGCTTGAATATATAGTCACTCCTTCGCATTTACCAGATGTAATTGAAACTTAGAATATGCTTCAAGTTCACATTATAAAATGAGACAATATCACTTGGTTTTGACCCTACTGCTAGAGAGACTCAACAGTCACCCCTCGCTGCAACTCCATTCACTAATGATATTATCAGGACTGCATTTTAACATTTTGAAAACAACCCCTATAAAGAATTTGAAGAACTTGTGATACTTTCAGTGCTTAATTTGTAACCATTTGTTACGATTTAACCGTATTTCACGTATGCTTCAACTCCTCTTTACTTTGTTCCTCAAAAAAAAAATATGATGAAGACGTGATCATAATCTCTGTATGAAGGATTTTGGAATAAGAGCACCTAATTATTATATACTGAAGCTTGTTCTTCATTTCAGC
>VDFB02385404.1:0-32810 GCA_007258455.2 Sequoia sempervirens | reverse complement strand
TAAAACTACTTATTTCTCCAAGATATCATTCTGATTTTCTCAAAAAATCAAAAAAACATATTACATAATCACCCTTTTAACTCCATCATTGATTTCTCCAAAATCAATAAAAATAAAACCCTAAAAATAATTAACCCTAAGTCATAGGGTATTCACAAATATTATCACATTGTCTTCACATAAAACAATAATATTAAGATGCCCAAGTCCCAATTCATTTCTCTAAGGCATAAGATAACTTTAGCTCAAATTCTAAAATCCCTAAACACAACCCTAGGCATAAGCAATTCGGCCTAACATAATCAATGATTTAAACTTAGGCTTAAAATAAATCACAAGGAATAAGGGTTCAGCCACCATTTGACATTTGACATGTGCATTCAAATGAAATTCTGGAAAGTTCATCATGTTTGAATTAGGGATTGAACAAAATAGGGTCAAACCCTAATTATCACCATTTCGCACCCGTGACTTGAGGAGAAGGAAACTCTGCCTGAGAAAAACTGCCGCCATGATGATGTTGGATTCGAGCTCGTGTGCATAGAAATCTTCCTCTGTTCTCTAATTGACCGAATCTTCAATGAGTAAGTCTTTTCCCATGGCGAAATAACTTTTCTACTTCATTATTTCGAGCCTCAGAAAGCCCTGAGGGCGCGGCCTGTGTGAGTTTGTTTTTGATCTTCTATTCTTTTGACTTCTCATGCTACCATGAGTTCGAGCTTGACTTCAATAGTCTACTCCATGGAAGCTCGACTTGTGTTCTGACTTTTCCATTCTATGCAAAGGTAAGCTAAAGTTAATGGCTTTATGGCTTTGTATTCTGATTATTTCGGCCTCAAAGCTGTGGCTAACATACTCTAATGTCATCATTTATTGTGTATTCATGTGTTCTTTTTGTGCTCTTTGTCGTGCTCCATTCACCAGTGAGAGCTCGACTTCTACTTGGAAACTCGAACCCCTGCATTTGGAAACTAAAAAAAAAAGCTATGGCCGCAGCTTAGACTCTATCAAAATTTTAAACTGGTAATTTTCTCCATCTTTCTTTGCTTCTCTGGAAACTTTAAAGTGCTCCCTCTTGAGACATAGATTTGGGCCTGTTCAAGCCATGCCAAAAGCACACTGTAGAAAGCATTATTTCAAATTTTGGGCTCGACCCAGAACATAAAATCTCCATTATATTAATTTAATAACATTTCTGCATATGGGTATCAAAGAAACTTAAACAAATTTGCATTTTTCCCTCTCTGTATTTCGACCCAGAACAGAAAGCTTGCATTCGTTTAATTTAATAACATTTCACTCCAGACTTCACATGGGTACTTCTGTAGCTATCTTTTCTGCATTTTGACACCAACCCTGGAAATGGGTACTCGAAATTTTAAAAGGAAACACCATTTTCAGTATTTTGAGAATAAACCCACATGTGGGTATTTAAAATTTCGAAAGAGAAATGCATTTTTTGTCTTTCCTGAGCTCGATTTAACACATAATTTTTCATATTTGTAATTTACTGTTGTTTTCAAGGAAAACCCATATGGGTATCAATAATTATCATATTTCCTCGAAAGCTCAATTCCAGAAATGTCATTGACATAGAGCTGTAAAACTTTCTTTAAAAGAACATCCAACATTCGTATTCTGAGAGTACTCTCCAGTTACTAAGAATCTGAAAGATCTGTCTTGAATGCACATTCTGGAACCTTGTATACATATGAAGCTCGAAACTGAAATTCCATTATGGGACCTCCTATAATCCGCATTCTGCATTATTTAGACAATGAACTCATGCCTCCTTTGTTATTTTAGGCTAATAGAAACTGCTTGCTCCTTCTTTCATGTTCCGGAAAGCTCACTTGCTGTCACTTATAACTTCCCCCAGAATGGCTATACTCATGCATTGTGAAGGAAATGACCTCTTAAATATACTGTATCTATGCTTACTCACTGTAAACACAGCAGTTGTTTCTCCTTGTCCCTCCTTAATTTTAACACAGCAGCTTTCATTTTCGTAACAAAAGATATCTTGAATGTTTGTCTTTATTTTAACCTCATTAGCATACTGTTCATCTTGAAAGAGAGCCACTTACTGCATCACTATTGCTTGATTAAAAAATGCCTTCAAAAGTATATAAGAACATGATGGAATAACAAGAACTTGTGTGCTTGTCTATATTCATTGGCCCATATTACTAGGTATTCCGTTTTGACATTTCTGTAGCTCTCTTGTAGATATGACAAAAACTTTACTTCACTATTCTGTCAAGACTTTGACTGAATAATTTGGAAATGATCAACATCCTCGCGATCAAGTTATATTTGTATTCGCGTTTACATGGTACTCTTCATGCATTTTATACTTCAATCGCATTAAACCTACTAAACCGTTTCTTTGATGATGAAAATAGAACAAATCATTAAGGCATATGTATGTATGTTCACTAAAAGATAAATAATGAATTGAAACTCACATGACATATGATTATAATCAGCACAGAAAATGAAGTAATTCAACAATTCTGATGCAAATGCATTCTGTTAAATTCCTTAAGTGAAATAAACTCACTGTTCACTTGTAGCCTTCAGAAAGAAATGTTGATCGTTATGAATGCACAGTTGGCTTCGTTACTTGATGGATAACTTTGTTTCACTCTTTCAGTTGTAATTCACTTTGTTTGGTGTATATGATGAAAAATCTTTCAAAATCAGCCCATTAAATGCATAGGGCAGCATGTCGGGCTCTACCCTTGTGGGAGCCCGTTTTACTGCACATGCTTAGTCTTCGAATAATGTTTCATTTCATGACTTAACCTATACATGCACAAGGAAACAAACAGTGTTAGCATAAAAATAGAACATGTTGATTATGATGTTGATACTTCCTCTTCAGTTCACTTCTTCATATTGCATTTGATCCTCTTTGACTGTTTCAATGCATTGCTCATAGTATATTGTACTATTGTAGGTGCATCATATGAGTTATGTCATAGTCGGAGCCACTGACACCCCTCTTCTCCTCTTACAGGTCGACAAAGCTCGAGATGGCGAGGTGCACCTTTCAACATCAAGCGTTGATAACAAGCAATGATGACTATGCTGTTGCTTATATGTTCTCCTTTCACATCTTCAGTAGTGCATTGTGCTGTTAGAAATGCATTGGAACAGTTATAGTTAAATCCACGGCTTGTGTGGATCCTTGATTTCATTTTTTGCTTTTCAATTGAAAAGAAAATGCTTCTCATGCAATTCTTGTAATGTTATTCCAATTGTAAAATCAAATGAAGCCTTGAAAAATATGCGAGTTCTTTTTCAAATGCAATAAAAGACCAAAACACTATTTTCTTATGTACTCAATTCTATATTTCTTTTACATCCCGCAACATATGAATGGCACTCTGAAACCTTATAACTTCATTTAAAATGCATAACTGATATTCAATGCATAATGATAATGCAAAACAACATTTAAAATCCAATCTGCAATTCCACTTTATGGCAAATAATAGTCAGCCAACTCCTCTATTTGAGCTGAGGTGAAAAATATGTAATAGTTATCAAGGGATGAATTTGTTCACAAGGTTCGATAATTTGATCAAATATGTGGAGAAGGATGCATCTACACACATTTAATGAAAAAAGTTGATTTTGGATTGGTTTCAAATGATTTGCCCAAAGTTTAACATGAAGGATTTTTCCAAGATTTTCGAAGAGTTGCTGATGAGATGATTTTTGTTTCGATGTTCAAAGATGGATGAGGGTTTGATTTTGATCCTAGGATGTACCTAAAAAGATGCTTGTTTACTAGACCTCAGTATTGAAGAACATACGATACTTCTAAGGACCTCTATAACTAAGAAGTGGTTCAAATTGAGCATACATTTCTGGATTGTTCAAAGGAATGAGTCTATAGAACCTTGTGAATTTTTTGCTTATTTTGATGTGTTGCTTTTGATTGCACTTCCTATTGTATTTCTTGATGACCTTTCGAGTGTGACTCCTAAATTTTGAACTTTGACTCAAGGACTTTCGTTTTGGGATTTTGACTTTCTTGGAAATCATGAGGTTTTAACATATGTGGGAGCCAATTTTGTTATCTTTGCTTAGTGACTTTGTTTCACACAAACACTTCCTTTGATTAGGTTTTTCAAACTAGATGTCCATAATGTCTTTCTTCGAATCCCACAAAGTACGCTATGTGGAAATTATATGAATTCAAGGGAAGGGTTACCTATTATTGATATTTAGTAGGCAAATTGAGATGTAAGTTCAAGTGTTTAGAAACCTCTAAGGATGTGAATCCCAAGGGCAAGTAATAACACATGAATTTGGTCAATTGTATTTTCCTCCTAAAGGGTTTGAAATTTTGATGATGATGTTAAGTGTTTGTTTCCAAATTTTTTTTGAACAAGCAAAGTGATTTGTAACCAAGAGAAAGTACAACCTTATGGATATGAAAGATTATATTTGTTGAGTCCCCACTCTAACAAGCCCAACTACACTTATCTTTAGCGAATGGTTAGATGATTGACCCCACTGGCTCCCCTCCACACTCAATTTACAATGAGGTAGCCAAGCATCAACAACACTCCATGAAACTCCCATGGAATGCTTTCCTACTCTATTAAAGACCATAAAGTGTAGCTGCTCTTTAACGCACTGCTCTTGCACCAACAAACAGATATATTTTGGCCTTTTCTACAACAAGGCCTAGTCTACTCTCTCCATCTCAGAGGAGCTGACCCCGTGCTGGCTTGAGACCATTGCTTCCCTTCAAGTTAACCATGTGATTTTAGTGTTTATTCCTAAATAATCTACATCTGCTATCTCGCTAGAAATACTCTCGGTTCAAAGTGTTACCAATTGAGTCGCCCCTCAAGTGACTACTTTTCCCCAAGGTAGGCCCTCTAAGATAAACAATAGCGAGTAAATGTATTCATAGTTTGATCAACCTTCGTTTAGAAACAAAGGGAGAACACATGCAATAGATTTACTCACACTCGCACAATTTGTTCAAGTTTAAACCCAAATTGAAGTGTGTATGGGCAATTACTTATGCAACTTAATGTCACCAAAATCCTTTTGATTCTCAACATCATCGTGAGGCGCGAGAGAAGCACATACATCTTCTGATGATATTACTTTGTGTACGTAATTACAAAACAATGCAAACACTTGTTTATTTTAAATCCACAAAGCAAAAGTGAATTCGTTTTAAAGCACCAAAGTAAGTGACAATTTTTCGTTGTTCAATTTTTAATCCCAAAACCAACTCTAGTAAGTTTGAGTCCTAATGTTCATTTTAAGCCTTTTTGTAACAAGAATTTAAAAGGTTCTTTTTAAAGCCCAAAATGAAATTAATAAATCCTAAGCATAAGGAGATAACAATTTTTTCCTTAAGAGGAATAGTGACTCCTCTAAGAGTGTTAAACAAACACTAGAGTGTTTAGAAACACTTTTTTTTGTGAAATGACACCATCATGCTTCTTTTCCTTTTCATCTTTGATCGATACAACCTACAAGAAAATCAGTTAGATTTTGCAAAAATAGAGGTCAAAAAGGCAAAAAACAGACAAAAGAACCATAATTTTTTAAAAAAGCACATGCTATAAATAAAATTTCACTTCATACTCCCCTCCAGCAGTGTAATCCACGAAGGCATCGCAGTTTGATTTCACCAATGGTGTTTTATAGCGTTGCTTGCTAGTTAGCATCGCTCTACAGCTAGAATAGTGAGCATGAATGTGTCACCCTTTTGGTGAGCGGTGCAATTTGGGTTTTTGAAAGATTCCTGCAGGTCAAACAGGTTCAGCGATGTAGTTTAGAATTCAAAATTCTGGGTAGGAAGACAGAGGTGTCACAGTTTGCAGTTTTAGAGGTTCCATATAGTGACGTTGGAGAACCAGCGACGTTGAGCTTCCAGCGGAAAAATTTTCCTTGTAGACAAAGAAAAACATGAAATTTTTGACAAAAACATGATTAGAAAATGAGATTGAGCCCTCCTTCTAGCGCCAAAATGTGAACCTAGATCCCAAACCTGCAATAGCACAAGAAACAAACAACAAATTAGACCAAATGCAAGCTAGAATATAGATTCCTCAAGAAATTCATTTAGATTGCAAAAGGGAAAGGAAATGAGATGAAGAACACAAGAAACTTAAAACATATCAAATCCTATTCTAATGCAAGGTGAACTCCTAATCTCTTGAGGGAATTGGTGCCAATTTGATGTGAAGGTTGGTCCTTTCCCAACTCCAATGATGCAATGGTGATTTGGTGATGAAAGTTGATCCACTTTGATGAATGCTCCAAGATGAAAATTTGCATAACCTAGCTATAAACTCAATGGCATGGATGAAATTTGCTAAAGATTTGAGTATAGTAAGTTTACTCAAGTTGTGGATGCCAAATATAATAGAGGAGCCCTCTATTTATAGAATGATAAGTTGAAAGAATGCCAAAAATAGAGCAATGTGGGACTATCTTTCATTCAATGGCAAGGTGCCACTTGTCCAAATGTGAATGGATGGAGGATGTGCAAGTTTTGAAGAATGTGTCAATAAATGCCTATATTTGAATTTTGAAATTGTTGAAATGACATGTAAGAGGGAAAGAAGGTGCATTGAATGCCACTTGGCTCAAGGCAAAATGAATTTGTAGGTGGAGTAAATGCCTTGTTGGAAGGACAAAGTCCACTTGGATTTTGAATTCAAATTTGAGGAATATTCCTTAAAAGATGTCTTGTTGAAGAAAATAGAGATTTAATAAATCAAATAACTCTTTTTTCATGTGCAAGTGGAAAAAGATGGAGGATGGGACATGAGAAGAGATTAAATTAATCAAGGTTAATTAATTTAATGAAGGATTAAATTATGTGACCTATTTGACTTGAATTTATGGATATGAGAAGAATATGATAAAGGATCAATTAAATAAGGACTTTTGATTTATTTAATTAAAAAAGATGATGTTAGATTAAATTAAATAAGGTTTTAATTTATTTAATTTAATAGATAGACTTTAGAGATTTAATCAAATAAAATTAATCATTTAATTAAATAGGGATATTCAGATCAGACTGGTTAATTTAATTATCGAGAAAGGATGACTTAATTAGATAACTGATTTATTTAATTAAAAGAGGAATATTGATGAATTTAATCAAATGAAGGCATTTGATTAAATGGTTAGACCGAAGGATGATTCAAGATGAAGCGATGTTAATGGTCAAGATCAAATGTCCAATGTCAATCAGTACATTTTACGTGTCTACAAGTACTAATTCCTTTTTCATCCTATTATTTTTAAATTCTACATTCTTTAGAAAATAACATTGCTCCATCCATTTCATTAATAATGGAGGGATGCGTACCTAGAACCGTCCCCTTGGATTTCATTATTGGCTTAGTATCCCTCTCTTGCAAATCTTGCTCTAATTCCACCATCTTACTCATAGACACATTAAGTTCAATTTCCTACCTATTTCTTTCTTCCTCAAAAGCATTAAATAATTTCATAAAATTGTTTTTCAAACCTTGAATATGCCTATGTCTCTTAGACAATCAACCATGTGTTGCTTGCTTTCCTGATTCCATTGTTGGATTTGGAACTGCAACTGTTCAATGAGTCTGTCTTTTTGCTCTATTTGCATTGTCAATTTTGCAATCTCTTAATCCATTTTATTTACAATTGCAGCATGTGCCTCAATTTCTTCTTGTTGCTAGGTGATCTATTCTTCCTTACTCTATAATCTGGATTTTAATTCAGCAATTTTTGTTTTCAATTCCTCTAATTCCTCCTCTTTCTGACTAGATTTTGCATCCCCTATGTCCACAGAGAAGGTTGGATTGGGAATTTTCATGTCAGTATGAGGTGCATTTTCCTTAATTTTATGTACATTTTCAATTATGTCAAGAAAAGGAGAAAGTCCCCCCCCTACAGGTTCATCTTCCATCTCCACATAATGTGGAGGCTATACTTTTTCCTCCTCCTATTCCTTTAGAGATGATTTTCTCTTTTCCTCATCCTTAAGGGATTGATCAACCTGCTTTTCTATTTCACTTATTTCCTCACTACCAGGCTAAATTTTAGTTTCCACTACCCTTGTTTGAATCCTGGCCTTTTTCTTTTTGGAATTACTTCCTATGTCATAGGGTTCGGTTTCACTGAATCCTCCAGACAACCTCTTAAATCTTTGTAAAGAAGGGGTTGTTTGAAAAGTGACTTTATTCCGCTTCTTCCCCTTATGAGGAGGCTCTTCTTCTTCTCTAGAGTGCACAATTTTCACATCCCCTAATTGTCTTGGGGTTTCTAACACATCCAACAAAGTTTTCAGTGCATCACCGCTAGGAGCCGTTGTGGTCTATTGGGATTCAGGAGCACCTAAGGCCTCAGAAGAGGGTTCTTCTAAAGATAGATCTTTTTGTTTAGGGGAATTTCCCTCCTCAAGTCATCTTCCAGACTCCACTTTTTCAAATTTTCGTAGAAACTTTTGCCACTTCTTTTCTGGATTTTTACAAAAATGGTACTTGCATATCAACTGTATAAGGTCGTGATGTTTGAGGGGTCTTGTCCCAACTTTGTATTTTTCTATCATGGAAAATAACTAAATGACACAAAAGTTTGGTAAATTAACCCTAAGAGTAGGGTCCTCAATGCCATGGTGTAAATGAATTAGCAAGCAGAAAGGGGGTCCCACTATTGTAGTTATTTGTCCTTCACAGGTGAAATATTTGATTATCCAGGCTACGACAGTTCTCCAGGGTTCTGGAATAGACATTCTATGGAAACCTTTTTTCTGTCCCCTGGTACTTATGGTGATTATGGGTTGAGGTTCCCCCTCCCTATGAAATAATTCTACCAGTATTTGATAGGTAACATTGGTAGTTTCATTTAAATCAATTCCTCTATTTTCAAGACTAGATAAACTAGCAATGATTTTCAGACTTACCCGGAATCGCTTGCCACACACCATGGTCTATCTGTTTGCAAAATTCTCAATGAATTCTTTTACCAACTACTCTGTATACCCTTCAAAAAAATTCATGAATTCCAGCCACCTGACTTTTTCAAATATACCCGCAATATTGCTCAATTCCAACAATTGAGTTGTTGAGGTTGGCTCAGACTTTTTCTTGGCTCCTCCCATTTTTTTCTTCCCTTGCCACTCTACCAAATTCTGCAAAGCTCTGTAATACTTTCCTTGTTGAACTGTAGATGAAAAAGGGATGCAATTTCGATATAACCAATGTAAGAGGAATTAGTCACCTTACTGAATAATTATGACAATATTTCATGGGGAATTATGCAACCATTGCCTTACTTCTAGCAATCATGCGATGGCACAAGTTTCAAAATTGTGAGAGGGAACGGTTCATGCCAATTAATTAGTCTTTATTCAAAATAATTACTAACTTTAAATAAATAAATTCATACGCACCTTATGTCTTGTCACTAGATCAAACATCACTCACCTGTGCTGACGTAATTGGATAGTTACATGATTTGGCGAGGGTGGCGGCATATAATAATAACATGGATGGGCTTCTTTAAATGGCAGAAAAAATTATTATGACAAAAATGGGTGTCATAATAATTTCATTTATTATGGGAAGACTTGATTGGTTATGGAAAAATGACTATTAGAGGGAAAATTTTGAGGTGATAGAAAATCAATTGATGGGCATGTGCAAAACTTAGGAAAAATCAAAATACTAAAAAAGGAAAAGTTTACAAAAATCTGGGGCATTGCAAAAAAATGCAACCAGGGTGGAAGAAGAGAAATTTTTGGAGCATCGTGGAGAGATGTCATCAGAATGCAGCAACAAGATTGAAGATTCTGGAGCATCGTCGAAAGATGCAACCAAAAAAATTTGGAGCATCATCAAAAGATGCAGCAGAGCAGAAACCAAAAATTTTGGAACATTGTCAAAAGATGCAACCAGAGCAGCAACCAAAAATTTATGAAGCATCGTCAAAAGATGCAACCAGACAGCAACCAAAAATTTTTGGAGCATCGTCAAAAGATGCAGCCGGAGCAACAACCAAAAATTTTCGGAGCAACCGAACAATTTTTGGAGCATCGTCAAAAGATGTACCCGGAGCATCAACCAAAAATTTTTGGAGCATCATCAAAAGATGTAGTTGGAGCAGCAACCAAAAATTTTTGGAGCATCATCAAAAGATGCAGTTGGAGCAAAAATCAAAATTTCTAGAGCAACCAAACAATTTCTGGAGTATCGCTAAAAGATGCCACCAGAAGAAGGAAGAAGAATGTGAAATTTTGGCCTTTGGCTTCCCGAAGCATCATTGAGTGATGCATTAGAATGCAAGATCAAAGCAAAGAGCGGGACAAGTCAGTTGTATAGGTTCTGGAGCATAGTAGCAACAAGTTCTGGAGCATCACAACAACCGAGCCAATAAGTTCCAGAGCATCGCAACAGGGTGCACCGAAATTTGTGTTTACCAAAGAAATGAAGTCCAACAAAATTTGGCCAAATCCACATGATGAATTTGATGAAGAAATTGAAAGAATCATTCTGAAATGGAGTAATTTTTCTTTTTTAATTATTGTGCATTTATTATGGGAAAAACTATGTTGACTCTACCATAGCAGAGTCAATGCACTGGATTTCTCTGTGCATTTCTACCATTTTTGTAAATTCTTCTTTATTAATAGGTTTATGGTAGACATGTAATCAGTTTCCATTAACTAGGAGAGTTCAGGTATCACCATCAATAGGTTTTAGCTAGACCGAACCATTGGCAAATACCTCAAAAATTTTATATGGTCCGAGCCAATGCATTTGGAGTTTTCCCTAATGATCCTTGTATCTGGAATCGAACAATAATGCCCAATCCCCATTATGGAACTCTTTCTACTTGATATGTTTATCATGCCAAACCTTGTGTTATTGTTGGCCCAGCTCAGTTTGATGGACAACATCCAAACACAGTTCGCCCAGTTCACTAAGCTGTAAAACTCTCTCAATTTGGGCTTGTTTAAGATCTATACCCAACTCCATGGATATCCTGGTGGTTTGGAGTTAAAATTCAATGGGCAAGAGGGGTTTTTTCCCAAAAACTAACTTGTATGGACTATAGCCAGTGGTTGATTTCTAAGTGGTGTTGTAATCCCAAACAACTTCAGGTAGTTTCTGAGCCTAGCCTTTTCTTCCTAATGAAACCGTTTTTGTTAAAATGTTTTCCAATTCCCTGTTAGTGACTTCGACCTGTTCATTCGCCTGAGGGTGGTAGGGTGAGGACTTCTTGTGACTCACCTGGAAATGATCTGTGAAGACTAACAAAACTTTAGACATAAACTGGGGGCCCTGATCTGTGACAATTGTCCTAGGAGCTCTGAATCTAAGTAAAATTTTGTTGTAAAGGAAATCAGCTACTTGTTCCTCCCTAGCAACACGTAGGGCTTGCACTTCCACCCACTTAGTCAGGTAGTCGATATAGACCAAAATGTATTATTTTCCTTGTGAAGGAGAGTCTATAGGGCCGATAAAATCCAATCCCCATTTTTCAAATGGTTCAAGGACTACTTGAGGCAGTGCAGGGGAATTTCATTAGATGCAGTTGGTCTTCCTACCCTTTGACATTCATCACTTTTGCGAACATATTTCTTAATGTCCTTATGCATAGAAGGCCAGTAGTATCTTGCTCCCAAAATCTTGTGAGTTTTCCTTCTAGCAGAATAATGCCCTCTAGAAGGATCATCATGATAGGATTTGAGGATACTATAGGTCTTGTCTTCCCTAACACAACGTCGTAGAACCATATCAGGTCCACATCAAAATAGGATCCCATTAATCCATTTGAAAGGGACACTTTCTCTAACAAGGTGTTTCTTCTACTTTGATGAAAAATGAGGCAGTACTTTTGAAGTGGCCAAGTAGTTTGCAATATCGGCAAACCAAGGGGTTTTAGTAGAGATGATGAACAAGTTTTCATCTAGAAACTCATCCTGTACCGAAGCACAATCACCATCATGTTTAATTTGGGATAAGAAATGCACAACTAGATTGGACTTCCCTGGTTTGTCAATAATTGTCACGTTGAATTCATGGAGAAGAAGCAACCACCTAATTATCCTTGCATTTGCTACAAGTTTATTCATGAGGTACTTGATGACTGAGTGATTTGTGTACACTGTGACTTTGTATCCCGTGATATAATGTTGAAATTTCTTGATTGCATGAACCACATCCAAGAATTATTTCTCCATTGTGGTATAATTCCTTTCTGCTGGCCTCAAATTCTTACTGATGAAATGTTAGTGTAATTAATATTTAGTGCGGCTTGCATAAGTTTACTTAGGCATTATTTATTTCCTGGGTTGTAGGATCTTATCTTTATCTTATCGAGCTATCTTGTTGCTCAAGATAAGATTAGGTATTCTCATCTTTGCTTTTATAAAGCAAATAATCTCTTGTAATTAATTGGTCTTTTCGAATATATCAATTTGCATGTTTTATGCAATCTCTGCTTTTTCGTTTTCTTCTTCTGTGGAAGGAATATTTTGGTTTGCAATTAGATCTTGGCTATTCTAACATGGTATCAGAGCCTCGATTCGCAGCCCCTTCTCAGCATTTTTGGAGGATTTCGTTGCAGAGCTCGTTCGGAGTCCCTCGAGGGTTTCAATCCTTGAGTACATTTATGCAGCATCTTGGATTAGATCGGGGTTTTCTGTTGGATTCAGAGTGCTGGAAAAAGTTAGAAATGGCTTTCGTTTTATTCATTTTCATCACTTGGTTTCCCGGATCTGGGGTTGTAAGATCGTTGATTTATCACGATGCCAGATCACGGGGGTCGCTGATTTTGAAGACACTTTGGGCCCAAAGCGGACCTCGCCCGTTGGATTCCGGCGCCAAAGCCCCATTTTCATATAAAACTTATGCGATTTGGACCGCGATCATCGGAGAAGCAAATTTTTTTTGCCCAAGATTAAATGCGGCCCCAGGCACAGTTTTCGAGGCACAAATATCGAAAAAAAAATTAAAAAAATATATAAAAAAATCAAGTTTTTTGAAAAATCCGGTGCCGCCCGTTTTAATGGGTTATGCCGCCCGGCGGCCACCCAATCGCCGCCCAGCGGCCACCCCTCCACCGGCGGCCGCCGCTCCCACCGTTCCCTCCACCGCTTGCTCCGCCGGCCTTTTCCGTTAGCCCCTGAGGGCTTAATACTGCCAGCAGTGGTCACTTCGGGACCAGGAGTCTGCAGCCCGCCCCCACGGGCCCCTAAACCAACCACTTCGGTCATATTGATGACCAGGTTCCAGCGACCAGCCCCAATCGCCGCGCATAGGGTTTTATTGGCGACCAGGGGCCGAAAGCTTTTAGCCCCTAAGGGCTTATTGGAGACATATTGGCCTTTTTTGGAGCACATTCACCGAATCGGGCATATCTTTCACATACGGAGGTATTTTTTTGCAAACGAGATATCGTCGGAAAGATTTTTCCGATCTCTACGTAATGGTGCTGGTGAAATTTTCTGGTTTTCCATTTTTGATGCTTTTTTCTGCCTCGGAAGTCAGATGTTGCCTTTTTCACTCCGGGACCCATATCTTTTGACTCGCTTATCCGTTTTTCGTGATTTTTGCGGCATCGGAAAGCTGGTTTCGGCCTCTATGCAGATCTGAGGTCATTTTTAGAAAATGTGTAACTTATTTTAGGCATGCATTCATTTTTGTTTCGTGCTCTAGGTTTGCATTTTCACATATGTTTCTGTAGTTTTGCATTATCTCCTTATGCAATCATTGGGTATTGTAATAAACGAACTGATATAAAGTTCCATTAAGGGGGGTTCTTGCATCCATATTTCATTTTGTTTTGATGGCAACTCGTATGGGTTATCTGGTCTCTTAGTTTCTTTTGGCCACATTTCTTGTCTTGCTTGACACATGTCAGATTCATTGGTTCACACTTCAGATTGAGAGCCTATGGTTAATGATCCACATTGGATCCATCTCAATTTGAGGGCCATTTTTTTGTGGTTATTGTTCCAGAGTCTATTTTTGGTACTCCTTCCCATGGAAGAGTTTCAGTCACAGTTTGGCATCGGCATCGAGATACATGGTTTCCAGATTTTGTCATCATTATGGGTTCATCTTTTTCATCTATTGTTGCTCACAGATTCCAGAGTTGTTCCCGTTTGGAGTTTTCGAGTGTTCCGTGGCATCGGGTCTTCTGTTGCTTTATCATGATTCCTTGAGTCAATCAATGACTCTCATCCGGTTTCAGTAGTATACAGAAGAATATTTCCTTGCTTGCCTATATCAAGTTCCAGTGTTACTCTACAGAGTTCTTCCAGTGATTCTTTGCAGCAGTTCATCTCGAAGGTTTCTCTCTTTGCATTTGTACATGAGTACTGATGGGGCCGGGACTCATATTTGCATAATAATTTTCTTCTCCCTAAGTTGCACTTATGGGGGGGTGTTAGATGTAATTAATATTTAATTACGCTTGCATAAATTACTTAGGCATTATTTATTTCCTAGGTTATAGGATCTTATCTTTATCTTTCGAGCTATCTTGTTGCTCAAGATAAGATTAGGTATTCTCATCTTTGCTTTTATAAAGCAAATAATCTCTTGTAATTAATTATCTTTTTGAATATATCAAATTGCATGTTTTTATGCAATCCTCGATTTTCGTTTCCTCTTCGTGGAAGGAATATTTTTGGTTTGCAATCGGATCTTGGCTATTCTAACATGAAATATATGGCATATTTCCCCATTCTCATTTCTTGTCCTAGAACCTGCTCCAATGGCATCATCGAGATGTGTCGGCATAGATATGGAACAAAAGGTTCCAATTAGGTCCACGAAGGACATGAGCAAAGATGAGTTTCTCCTTGATGATTTCAAATGATGACTGACACTCAAGCGTCCAAATGAACTCTACATTTTTCTAGAGGAGGGAAAACATAGGGGCTGTAATTTTGCTAAAATTTTCTATGAATCTTCTATAGTATCATACATACTCTAAGAAAATTTTGACATCAGTCTGGGTTTTTGGGATTTTGAGTTGTATTACTTGCATTTTCTTAGGATCAACCTTAATCTCTTCAACTGAAATATGATGTCATGGCACTATTCCTTGCTCCACCATTAGCAAACATTTCTCGTGGCTTAGGGACAAACAATTATCCTCACATCACTTCAACACCTTATCTATATTTTTGAGGGCCTCATCAAAGGTTGAACCATATATAGTGAATTCGTCCAACTTCCACACATTCATTCACCAACTCAACAAATATAGCCAGGATAGATCTTTGGAACATTGCAGGAGCATTACATAGCCCAAAGGGAGGAACCCGATATGAAAATTTCCCCCAAGGGCAAGTAAAGGTCGTCTTATCTTGGTCTTCTGCTGCTTCCTGTATCTGATTGTATCCACTAAATTCGTCCAAAAATGAAAAATATTTTCTTTCGGCCAAGTTATTCAGCACTTGGTCTACAAATGGCAGAGGGAAATAATCTCTATGTGTTGCTTTGTTAAGTTCCCTATAGTCTACACACACTCTCCAGTTCCCGTTCTTCTTTGGAACCACAACCAAAGGTGACACCCATTTGCTATCAAAAATTGTGTAGATAAACCCTACTTGTAGGAGTTTCTCAATATAAGTTTTAACGATGTCTCTCAGAGCAAGATTGAGTCTCTGTTGTGGTTGGAAAATAGGTTGAACATCCTCAGTATAGATATGATGAGTACACACACTGGGGTGTATTCCTCTCATATCTGTATAGTCCCAAGCAAAAGCTTTATATTTATTCACCAAGGTGTCAAACAATTTGTGTTCTTTTGGCTCAGTCAACCAACTGTTAATGTTCAAAGTTTTTCCTGGCAGCAACATAATGGTTTTAACTCTTGTATGGTTGGATGTGACAATATACATGGGCCTTATCAAGGTGTTAAGAGGACAACTATGAGGTATGGTTTTATGAAGCCTGGCAACATTTGCAAAGAAATGGTGCATTTTTGGAACAAAGTTCGTCAAAGGACAAGGCAATCCCATGAAACTAACATTATGAAATTTTGTGTCATCTCCTCACCACTCGAATCCATAGTGGGACTTTCCATGTTGTTTTCCAATTCATCCTCTAATTATTCACCATGTTGTTTGATGACTACCATGGCCAGTGAATCCAAATTTTCTTGTCCATTGGGACTTTTTGGTTCATCAACCCATACTTTATGGTGTTCGACAGGCTTGGTAGGAGGATATAAAAATAATTTTTTGCTATTAGGTCCATGTGAAATTGTCATTCCTCCCTCTCTATAGTCAATTTTGGCTGCAACAGTAGCCAACCATGGTCATCCAAGAATTATTGGATAACTGTCTTTAGGTTAAGGGACTCAATTATTTGAAAATCTATTGGATATTCCCATCCATCCACCTTAACAAGAACATTTTCAATGACACCCTTGGGAATAGCTATGGATTGATTTTCCATCTGCAAGACCATAGTTGTGGGACGTAAATCAGTAAGTCCTAGCTTTTCCATCATGTCGACAGTCATTACGTTAATGGTTGCTCTAAGGTCCACCAAAGCATTAGGTATTGCTACCTCATTAACTATTACTGTTATAAGTGGACTACCTGGATTGTCATATTTCAAAGAAGTGGTCGTCTCAACCAACAAGTCAGCTATATAACCATTTATGTGGCAATTATTTATTCATTTTGGTTTCCTCCCTATAGTTTTGATACACAAATGTTTGATTAGCTGGGTTAACTCAGGAATATTCTTAATCGCTTGTAGCAAAGGGACTTCAATATGCAACTATTTAATTTCTTGTATCAATGCAATTTCGGTAGATGTGGTCATTTTTAGAGTATCTTTGTGATTGGTTTCAGACACTCTAGAAAAGGTGGTTTGATTTTTTCCTTAGGAGTGAGATCCTTCAAAATTTCAGTTGGAGACTGACCCCCCTCCTCCTGATGTAGGTTGAAATCTCCAACTAAAGATGGTGGGTCGGGTTTGTTTTGAGTAGCTTTTGGGGTTGGTTCTACAGATGTGGGCATTGTTGTGGTTTTCTTAGCAGACTTCTTAATAGTTTCATCTAGAATTTCTTCAATAGTCAACTGGGAAAGTGTTTTTATAGACCTCAATTGCAAGTTTCCACAATGTATTGCATTAAGTATAGTGATATTGTCCTATTCGGTGGCGTACACTAGATTATTTAGGCGATTTTTCTTTGGGTTCGAAACGAGTTGCATCAGAAGTGATGGTTGGTTAACTTGTTTGGTTTGTTAAGTATTTTGGGGAGGTGGTAAAATATTATGTTGTTGAGTAGGCATCCTTCTGGGACCAATATATGTAGACACAGAAAATGTACCAATCACACTTGATCCTTATTACTAACACCGCTTCATCCTGAATCATCCCCTCTACTAATCATTTAATCAAATAGTCTGTATTTGATTAAATTCATCACCTTTCATCCCTTGGTTAAATAAATCAAATTTACTTAATTAAGTTGCCATCTCCTGTCAATTAAATAAATCAATCTTATTTAATTAACCCTATAGTTTCTATTAAGTTAAATAAATTAAACCTTATTTAATTTAATATAACATCATCGCTCATTAATTAAATAAATCAAAATCTTTATTTGATTAAATCTAAATCATATTCCTCTCAATTTCGATTTAAATCAATCCAAAAATATAAATCAAATTGTCACATCATCTAATCTCCTTTTAATTTAATCAAATTTTGATTAAATTAATCTTAATCCCCTAAATTCTCTAGATTTTGCCACTTGCTCAATAAATCATTTCTTTTGATTTAATAAATCTTCTAATTACTTTCAACATGGCATCAAAAAGGGAATATTCCTCCAAGTTTGAAAATCCCTCCAAGTGGATTTGTCCTTCCAACAAGGCATTCAATATCTCTTACATGTCCTTGTGCATTGAGCCAAGTGGCATTTAAGTCATTTCTTTCTCCCTCCAACAAGTCATTTCTTTCTCCCTCCAACATGTCATTTCATAAATTTGAAATTCCACCTAATATTATTTATTGACACATTCATCAAAATGTGTTAAACCTTTGTCCACTCACATGTTGACAAGTGGCTTAATTCTATTAGTTGGTCTTTTATCCCACATTCCTCCATTTTGCTTCATTCTTCAACATTCTCATCTATAAATAAGAGGTTTTCCTATGTATTTTGGATCCATAACTTAGAGAAAAGTTACTATCTTCATATTTAGAGCAATTTCATCCATCTCCATAGCATTTTTCCATCATCATAGCTAGGTTATTGCAGATTTCATCAAGGAAGCACATTATTCATCATCATCAAGTGGATCAATATTCATCAAGCTTACAAGGGATTGGGAAAGGGCCATTTTCCACATCAAAATGACACCAATTCCCCCATGGGATTGGGAGTTTGCATGCTTTTGATAGGATTTAATAGTTTTTCTTTGTCTATTCTTCATCTATTTCCTATTTTGAGCATTGTAGATGAATTGCATGGGGAATCTTAGTTCTAACTTGCATATGTGACTAACATTATGTTTTTTCTCTGTGTTTATGCAGGTCTAGGATTGGGGTGCACATTTTGGCATTAGGAGGGCGAATCTGAAGTTTTTAACACATTTTTTTCAAAAATTATGGGGTTTTTTGTTAACTTTTGTGCATACAGGAAACTGTGTCGCTATTAGTCCAGCAGTGTCATACAATGATGCTACTAGTCCAACGGAGCCATACAACAATGTTGCAAACTCCAAACTCCGCTGTTGTAGTCTTCTTGCCCAAAAATTCAAATTTCTAAACTCCGACGCTGGGCCATTCCTTTGTCACTGGATTCCCAAATTTTAAACGTCGCTTGCCAAAATAGAGCTGCAATTGCGCTCTTTGGTCCTGTTGCAAAGCATCGTTGTTAGTCCTAGCGATGCCATATAGCACTGCTGACCTCTTCAAACTACGTCGCTGGAGTTGGGTAAAAGGCATTAATCAGTTTAATTTTAACATGTGCTTTTTTTATTCTAGTTGCTTTTGACTATTAACTAGTTTTTTGACCTTTGTTTCTATAGTTTAACCAATTTTTGTAGGTTGGCTTGATTGAAGGTGAAGGAAGGAAACGAGGATAAAGACTTCTATGACATCATCATCTCATTGAATCAAGTGTTTTTAAACACTTTGGGGGAGAAATCCTAATCTCTTCTAAGGATTTGCTACCTTTCATGCTTGTAGCACTCAATAGATTTCAATTTGGGTTTAAAAAGAACAAGACAAAAGGATTAAAAAGAACCTTAGGAAAACTTACAAGATTTTGTTTAAAGTTAACAATTGAACAAGCAACTTTCACTTTTCCTTTTGGTGCTTTAAAAAGAATCCAACTTCTGCTTTGAAGGTTCAAAATGAACATGTGCATCTATGTTTTGTAATCACTTATCCAAAATAATATCATATAAAAGACATATGCACTTCTCAATCACTTATCCAAAATAAAATTGAACAAAGCTTGCGAGTGTGAGTGGAACATATCGCGTGTGTTCTCTCTTTGTTTCTCAATGAAGATTGATCGAACTATGGATGTGTTTGCTCGCATTTATTTTATTTTAGAGGGCTTTCCTTGTGGGAAAAAGTAATCACCCAAGGGAACGACCCAACCAGGAACACAATAAATCCAAGTGACTTCCAACCAGTATATAAGTGTGGGTACTTGAGGAAATTTCAAGTATCATGAGGATTGTTTCGACAAGAAGGGGAGTAATGGTATCTTGTTGCATGGATGATCCCCCACGAATGAAATGCCTATATTAAAACCCCTTGTTTAAAAGATCAAAATCCTTAAACTATTTGTTTGTGCAAGAATGGTCGTTCTGAAGTTGCCCCACATTTTTACGGATTTTAGTAGAGATGAGAAGTATGCCATGGGAGATTCATAGGTACTAATGCTTGGCTGACCCGAGAAGTGAGTGCACTGTAAGGGGGAGCCTGTCTGGTCAAGCATCTAATCATCCACTAAAAGTAGGCATAGCTGGATTTATCCAAGTGTAGATTCAACAAATATTGTCTCAATATCCATAGGGTTGTGCATGTTCTTGAAATCAAAAAACTTTGCTTGGATCTTAAACATTGGAAAACAAACATTCAACATGATCATCAAAATTTCAAACCCTTTAGGAAGCAAATATCTTTGACAAAATTCAAGTGTTATTGCTTGCCCTAGGGATTCTATCCTTAGAGGTTTCTAAGCATTTGAATTTACATCTCAATTTTCTCACTAAAGTCAACAATAGGGAACCTTTGCCTTAATTTCCTTAATTTTCACATAATTGACCTTGTGGATGAGAAGAAATTGGGACATTGGACATTTAGTTTGAAAACCTAATCAAGAATTGTTTGTAATAAAAAGAAGTCACTAAGCAAAGCTAATAAACAATTGAACCTCACACATGTGCTCTTTCAAATGATTTCCCGAAGGATCAAGATCCAAAAACCGAAGACCAAAGGTCTTAGTAAAAAAGCTTTCAAGAAAAGGTTATCTATGCTTTACGAGTTTAGAGAAAGATTAACCTTCAAATTTTACAAACGTGCATCATGGAACAATCCAAATTTGTACTCATTTTACTATTGTCAAAATCCTGCACTTTTTCAAAGGTTTGAATATCCAACATAGGAAGTACTAGCATGTTCTTCAACACCTTGGTCTAGTAAACAAAAAGTCTTTCTAAATCTCTTGGGATCAAAATCAAACTTTCATCCATCCTTCAAACATCAAATCCAAATTCACCTCAAAAACAACTCTTTCCAATCTTGAAACAATCCTTTATGCTAAACTTTGGGCAAATCCTCTTGAAACCAAAAATCAAAACAAATCCAAATCATCTTGTTTGACTATGTGTGTATAGATGAATTCTTCTTTGCACACTTAGTCAAATCATCATCTTGTGGACAAGTTCACTCTAGGACAACATCTAACCTCTTAGAGTTTATGAGTTCATTATCCCAAATCAAAATCAAATCAATTCAAAATCAAAATAAAATAAAATCAATTTAAAATCAAAATCAAATCAAATCAATTTAAAATCAGAAATCAAAACATCAAATCCAAAGTCCTAAGGTTTAGCATCCCCCTCAAGGTTTCCTAAGAGTTGAATCATCCACCAATCCTTCATCCTTTCATTATCACCATCATCACCCTTTTGATCCTCATTGTCTTAGACTTTTTTTTTTCACCTAAAGATTAGATCAATCCAAAGAATTAGAGGTTCATCGCTTACATTCTTGAAAATTGATTCTCATTTTATGGTTCAAAATAGATCACAACACAAGAACATGGAGACGAACAAAGAAACATCAACTTCGAGTGACCTAAGTCAAACCAATTCTGAAATCAACCCTGTTGCATCAAGCAATCCCCTAACCAATCTTCCTCTATCATCACAAAATCCTCAAGAGGAAGGCCAGGTGGAAGACATCACCAATAATATCTTAGGGATGAAACAAGATGAGATCATTGAAATGGTTCAAAATCCCCAAACTCGTAGAAATTTCAATCCCTCCCAGTACATGCTTGAATTAGCTAAAGAAGGGGCTAAACTCCCTTCCGATTTTGATGTAAGCACTATTGTGGAGAAGCCTCATGAGATCATGACCCCAATCTCATCCACACCCCTAATCTCATCCACATTTCCATTCCAAAGCATCACCCAAAGCATCCCAAAAATCACATCATCCATAGCCCCAACTCAACCCATTGTTTACAAGGGGAGCTCATTTGTTAATGCACTACAAACACACCCCCTTGTGAACAACCAATATTTGGACGCAAACACTATCTTGGGTCAATCTATCCCATTGAATCAATTACACCCACATGTTCCACTCACCTTTCAAGACCCCGATGACCCATCATCGTCTTTTCACGCGACACCAACATACCCTCTCAACACACAAACCTCTCTCCCTATAACTTTGCAAGGAGGAGGTAGGCTATTTGGACCAAGGGGCATCTTTGACCCTTCATCTTCATTTTCCCAAGGGAGTACACCACCCATTTTTTTTCCAATTCCACCTTTTCCATTAACATCCACATCACCTCTTGGTTTGGGGTTACCTCCTTTACCACCACTCAATCAAAATAAAAACAACCCCATGATCATGAATCAAAGCATCGTATCAAATCCTCTGACCTTGGCATCGATATCGCAACAACAGATGGAAATCATCCCAATAACACAAGCAACCAACACATCATCTACTATCCCCCAAATACCTCAAAACGTGGTCTCTCAAGGGCCAAACATATCAATCACACCATCCACTACACAAGTCCCAATCATCAATACAACGATGCCTCTCATCACAACAATGAACACCATTCTAAATCCGCCACCACTGCCACCACCAAAATTGAACATAGTAAACCCATATAGCATCACGTTGCAAGCCACTCAATAGGCTGCCTATCAAAAATCCCTTCAACAAATTTAGAATCAACAAGTTGCATAGCAAGCTGCTCAAGCCGCTCAAGTAGCCCAAGCCGCACAACAAGCACAATAGGTTGCTCAAGCCCAGGCCTTGTTACAACAACAAGAAGCTATGCAAGTAGCTCAATCTGCTTGAGCCGCTCAAGTTACACAAGCTTCCCAATAAGCGCAAGCTAAAGCTCAGCCACAAGCCCAATACCACGCTCAGCAAGTGCAAGCACATGCTCAATACTAGGCACAACTACAAGCAGCCCAACAACAAGCATATCAGCAAGCCCTGCAACAATACCAAGCACAACAAGAAGTAGCATTACTAGCCCAACAACAAGCATTGTTAGCAAAACAAAAATACGACCAACAACAAGTGTTATTGGCACAATAACAAATGTAGGCATATCAACAAGCCTTGATCGCGCAACAAAGCTTGCAACCAAACCCTACCAACACACCCAACACTCCACCCATCACTCAAACACCTCATCCACTTCAAAACACATTCACTCCACCCCTTGACCCACAAGATGATGTGACAACACAAATCAAACTACTCTTGTAGCAAGTGCTCGATCTCCAATCAAGGAAGACAACAAAGACACCAAGCAACTTGTATCCCTATCCATTCGACATGAATCTAGCAATGGTACCATTCCTAGAGGGGTTTGAAATCCCTAAGTTTGATAAATATCATGGGCTTGGTAATCCTGAAGATCATATCAGAGAATTCCAAGTAAATTGCATGGAGGTTGCATATGACGATACCTATTTGATGCAACTATTTCCTCAAAGTTTAGCTGGTCCCACCATGGAGTGGTTCTCTCACCTTCCTCCTAGTATCAAGAAGTTCCAAGAGATCGTAGACGCATTCATAAAAAACTACACCTTCAATATCGGTATGATGTTAGTCTAAGGGAACTATCTGCACTTAAACAAGCTAAGGGGGGATCATTCACTTCCTTCTTACAAAGATGGTGATCCAAGGAAAATAGAAGCAAATAGGCCATGCCTGAAGAACAACAAGTTTGCACCATCATCACCAACCTTGAGAAAACCTTGGTGTTCCATCTTAAGGTACAATGTATCACCACTTACGACCAACTGATCCCCAAGGCACCCAACATCGAACGAGCCCTTATTGCATAAGGGGGAACACCTTCATATCAAGAAAACCAAGACAATCACCCATCCACCAACTATAATGAGAAACCTCGTACATGGGAAAGAAACATGAATGTCACAATGACGGTGTGGTGGATGCCAAGGTCATAATCATTGCTCCAAAGAAAAACAACCAAACCTACCAACAACCAAAAAACAATAATCAAAACAACACGCAAACCAATGCGATATCACAACAACTAGCCAACAATCAGGTCAACAACCTAAACAATCAAGGGGGACCACCTCCATGAAACACAAATACCCCCAAGTAGAAGTACACTTCCCTTGGGAAACCAATCGAAGTGGTCATGAAGAAACTAATAAATGAAAATCTCATCAAGATTCCCACTTATGAGAACTATCAGGAACCCCAAGTAAAACCACCGTGGTACAATGAGAATCACCTTTGTGATTTCCACAAAATCAAGGGGCACACAATAGCCAATTGCATGAGGTTAAAAAACCTAATCCAACACCTCATTGATGACAAGATCATAAATGTTGAGCAACCAACTGGGAATCAGAACTTGAAAATATACACAAATCTTATATCGGATCATAACCAAGGGAACAACCATTGAAAACAAAATTATTCCAATGTGAACCATGTGTATGATCATGTTGTAACATCCCTTGATGCAATGGTCACTGTTGTCACCATCAAAGGAGCCAAAGTTGATTGTGGAGTCACCACACACGGCGGCAAGGTCACTATTGTTGGACCATGACAACCACCTAGGGCATCCATGTCAAATTCAAGAACTTTTCCTAATGTCTATAACACCTAGACCAGCTAGAAAGAACCTCGGCTTAGATCTCCATCATGGAGTTTTTGAAGATATCGCTTGCCCACAGAAAAATCCTAGAGGAAGCATTAGCTTCATCCATCATCTCCGCGGATCTAGATGTTGTCCAGTTCCAGGCTATGGTCAAAAATATCACCACCTCAAGCCTCCTAATGTTCTCCGCTCAGGACTTCCCCTCACAACCATCTCACAATTGTACACTCCACCTTGAAGTCTTGGTTCATAAAAACAAAGTCAAGAGGGTCTTGGTGGATGGGAGTGTAGGTCTCAACATTTGTTCCCTCAAATTAATAAAGAATCTAGGATTCTCAGAAGATTCCATTGAAAAGGGAAAGGGCATCACCATCAGAGCTTATGATGATCAAGAAAGAGTGTCTCAAGGAACTATCTAGCTCCCTATTTAAGTAGGGCTGGCCATTATGGAAACCACATGCCAGGTCCTTGACCTTGATTTACACTATAATATCCTTCTGGGGTGTCCATGGATCCATGGGATGCAAGCAGTTGCTTCCACCTTCCATCAGTGCATCAAGTTCCCATACCAAAATCAAGAGGTCACAATTCATGGTGATCCCGAGCCCTTCGCCTATTGCAAAATCCTAGAAAAAAAATAGTATGAAATCCCCCAAGTTCTAAAAAATGATGAAGGCCCTACCACTCCATATGTAGACCCTGCTACATTAGCTTTCGCTTCTAAGAAAAAGACACCTGCCATCCCTAACATATCTGAAATCAAGGTCATTATCGAGGACAATGGGTGTGGGGATTACAAAATGAAGAAAAGTGTTTTTGTCATAGGGGAGTTACGTCAATCTCCTAGGACTCGCGGGCAACCCCAACCAGCCGAAACATCATCCCATACTTTCAAAGTAGACCCCTCTAGATTCAAGTCTTTGGGGGATCTAAGTTGGGAAATAGTAGATGAAAGGGACATATCTAGTCTCTTATATCAAGATGAAATGCTTGTGCCTAATCTTCTAATGGATGAAAGCATCAAAGGACTACAAATGATGCTCAGTATGGGCTATGACAAAAACAAGAAACTCAGGAGAATGACAATGGCTTATTTGAACCCCTCATTTCAGAGAAGCGACTAGGAAATCTTGGTATTGAATGTACCCCTCTGAAGATGACCATACTTGGCAAAGGTGCCTCGGTTAGAAAGGTAAAAACTCCCTCTCAGCTATCAGCAGTCGCCCTTCAATTACCTGTATCCATAGGTCTACCTTTAGACAACTTCACCTTTGACATAACTGATGTGTGTAGTAGTGATGAGGATCCCATAACTAACTTTCCTATGCTTTTCAAAGATTCCTCCCTGCTCATGATTAGTACCTTGTCTTTTGAGTCGGACCATCAAACCTATGAAATAAACCTAGTCTATCACCAACTCATCGATTACAACCAACGAGGACCTCCAATTCTGGACACTTTCAAAAATGATGAAGTGCTCTCAGAATTCATGGGATTATGGGATACAATACCATATGGAGATCACAAGGCTGGGTTTGACATCATACTAGACACATAGGCCTATTACAAGGAAATGATTGAATCCTTCAATCACAAAAGCAAAAATCTAAAAATAATCTCTTGTCTTTGAGTGAAAACCACACTGTGGCACTCTCTGACTTGAAAACAGTAAAAATAAAGGATGTATCCAATGGTGAAAACCTGTATAAGGCGTTGGAGGATGAAGGATTCAATATTTTTCTCAATGTAATTCATCAAGAGAAGTTAGCAGTATTAGCTGAGAAATGCAATCCAGTTAACCTGGGAATGAAGGAACTACCACACATAACATTCTATGGAGAGTCACTACTCATAGAAGAACATGAAATTTTAGCTACATTCCTGAATGAAAGAAAGATAAAATTTGCATGGACCTATGCCAACATGCCTGGGCTTGAACCAAAGGTTGTGGTTCATCACCTAGCTGTGTATCCTGAAGAAAAGCCCATAAAAAAAAGCTCAAAAAGATGCATCCTCAGATTACGTTATTGGTCAAAATGGAATTACAAAATCTACGAGATGCAGGGTTCATATAGCCAATAGATTATCCAGAATGGGTCTCAAACCTTGTACCTATTTCAAAGCCCATTGGGGGCATCCGCATCTGCACAGATTTCAGAGATCTAAACAAGGCATGTCCCAAGGATGACTTTCCGCTACCAAACATTGATATGATGGTGGATATGACAGCAAGACATGATATGCTATCATTAATGGACGAGTTCTTAGGATACAACCAGATCATGATAGCTAAAGAAGACCAGCATAAAATGACTTTCACTTTCCCATGGGGGACATATTGTTGGAATATGATGCCATTTAGGTTCAAGAATATAGAAGCCACCTATCAAAGGGCCATGACACTAATCTTTCATGACATGATCCACAAAACTATGGAAGATTACATGGATGATATATTGTCCAAATCCAAGAAAAGACGAGATCGTATAGCCACATTGGACTCCATATTTGATAGGTTGGAGAAGTACAAAGTCAGACTCAATCCAAAGAAGTGTGTCTTCGGAGTATAGTCAGGGAAGCTCCTCAGGTACATCATCTCCATGAGAGGAATTGAGATATATCCTACTAAAGTCAAAACCATTCTCAAAATGGAGGCACCTAAAACACTAAAACAACTAAGGGGTTTACAAGGGAGACTCTAGTCCATCCGTTGATTCATAGCGTAACTAGCAGAAAAGGTTGTCCCCTACTCTCATGTACTCCACAAGGGGGTAGCATACAAGTGGGATGAAAAGTGTGATTATGCCTTCAACAAGATCAAGGAATACTTACTCACATTGCCAGTCGTCATGCGACCAATTGCAGGGGCACCTTTGATCTTATACATATCAACAACAGTGTCAGCCCTCGACGCTCTCCTAGCATAGCATGATAAAAATGGAAAAGAGAAAGCTATCTATTATATCAATAGAACTATGTGGGCCATGAACTGAACTATGCATCCATTGAGAAAGCATGTCTATCAGTTGTATTTTTAGCACAAAATTTTAGGCATTACATGCTAGCCCATCAAATAAAGCTTATTGCAAAGATAGACCCCCTTAAGTACTTGTTTTCCAAAGCAACACTTACAGGGTAGATAACCAAGTGCGTTACGATCCTCATAGATCATGACATCGAGTATGTGGAGCACAAGGCCATTAAAGGACAAGCAATTGTGGATCAATTGGTGGAGGCACCGATCTTCTCAGAAAACCCACTTGTATCAGATTTCCCAAATGAATCAATCTTCAACCTGAGTGTAGATGATCATTGGAAAATGTACTTTGATGAATCCTACACGCAACATGGATCAGGAATAGGGATCTTCATTACCTCACAAGGGGACTGCATTCCAAAATCATACAAGTTATCATTCTCGTGCACAAATAACATTGCAGAATATGAAGCTCTTGTTAAAGGGCTAAGAATAGAAGTGCAATGGAAAATAATGGCACTCAAGGCATATAGAGGTTCATAGCTCATAATCAATCAAGTCAACAATGAGTATCAAACAAAGGATGATAAGTTGACTCCCTACAAGAAATTGGTGGAAAGTCATAAAGAGTTCTTCATTGATATTACATATGAGTAACTACCAAGAGAAAACAACAGAGCAATAGATGCAATGGCTACAATCAGATCACTCCTTGAAATCCCAAGCGACATCCCAAAGCAAGAATTCCTCGTAGAGCAACTTCTCGTGCTTACGTTCGAGGTATCGAAGTCTGAATTTGTGTGTGAAATCGTTGGTCCTAGTGATCCCTGGTACCATTATATATACAATTATCTAAGAATAGGATTCCTCCTAGTTGACATAACCCAGAACCTCAAGAGAGCCTTTGTCAAAAAAGCATCTCATTTTGTCATCGTAGGAGATAACCTTTACCGTAGAAGCTTTGAAGGGACCCTGTTACGTTGCTTAAATGCTGAGGCATTGACTGCCTTAACCGAGGTACATAATGACATCTATGGTTCACACTCAAGTGGTATGACCTTGGCCAAGAAATTGTTGAGGAGAGGGTATTATTGGCCCACCATGGAAAGAGAAGCATATGATTATGTCAACAGTTGTCTACAATGTCAGTAGCATGGGGACCTCATCCATGCACCAGCTCGAGAGCTTCATCCAATTGTCACACCATGGCCCTTTTCACAGTGGGGGCTCAATCTCGTTGGAAAAATCACCCCCACCTCATCCAATGGACACAAGTTTATCATCACTACCACTAAGTATTTCACCAAGTGGGTGGAATCTATTCCCATGACATATATCACTGGAAAGAAAATATCAAAGTTCACTTGAACTACTTAATTACCGTTATGGTGTCCCTCAAGCCATTATCTTAGATAATGGGATACCTTTCAAGAATGAGGATTGTTCCGTTCCATAAAGTTCAAAATCCAACATCGCTTTTAAGCCCAAGCATCAACTCCTAAGGAAATGACCAACTTAGAGGCTACAAATAAGAATTCATCTTGAAATCCTCAAGAAAAAATAATGAAGTCAAGGTTGTGATTGGCATTCCAACAAATCCCGCTCTATACTTAATAAAAAATTATCTCAGACACCAATGTACAATTCTATTCCGGTTCCATGGATCGTAATCCATATTACCTTTGATCAGACCGAAAGCTCCCATCCCGCAGAACATCACCTCATCACATGACGAATACGTAACCCAATGGTTAGAATTCAAGCAGAGCTTTTGTCAAAGCAAGGCATGGATGCCTTTAACCATTTGCAAAGTGTACCAACCCCACTCGCCAAGCCGCAACAAAAAGATCGATCGAATATCCTGTGCAGGGAGAGTTTGTAGCCGAAGGAGAACTAAAAAGCACCGCTCCAAACCGCAGGTAATGGTATGGGCGCGGAAAATTTGAAACCAATTCATTGGGTAGACCATGTGTCACCGCCAAAGGAGCTATAATTCAGTGGGCATATTAGTTATCGTCAATCTAAAGGCTAGAACATCCTCGAGGAGCCCATGAACAACTCCCATCTCAAAGGTTTGCGTCATGTCTTGGAAAGGTGTAAACTAGAAAATACAAAAAATCAAAAAATCCCAAAGAATGCCCATTGATGAAAAAATTGGCAAACATGATCTGGTGAGACAAACAAAAAATCAGAAAGATTAAAAAATAAAGAGAAAAATCGCCCTCTTAGTGAAAGTGCAAAACCACTTCTGGCAGTAAGCCTTTGGGAAAGTACCTTGGTGAAAACCTGGCAAACAGGCACCTTGTGTAAACAAGCACTTTCCATCCACCAAGATCTCCATGACTTGTTTTGCATCATCTATCCATTATGCTTCCATCATCCACAACATTCTATATCTCCTTTCGTTACCCATCTGCATCCGCATCATAGCTTGGTCCTGTGTTCGTATCATGATCCCTCCTAGGTACTACTCGACCCATTCTCAAGGTCGGTTTGTCCCTACTTCTGGTCGAGTAGTCTATTGTACTACACCGAGGGCATACAGTTCTTTGATCTTAATTGCATGCCCTCCAAAAATCTTCCCAAAAATCCAAAAACATCAAAAAATCCAAAAAATCCATAAACATAAAAAAATCAGAAAATCCAAAAACATTCATAAAATAAAAAAAAACATTCAAAGCATATCAAAATCCAAAAACAGGTCAAAATTTCAGTCAAAAAGTTAAAAAAAATAGAGTTGTCTTGTCAAACTACGTCATCTTTGAGCTTTGAACATAGCAAGTGCTGATCTTTGATCATCCCCCAGACACTAGGTTAGTCCTTTTAGAGTCCGGCCATAACAAACTCGCAGGTAACTATTTGTTCATTTCTCATCAATAATTGAGTTTGTGCCAATCGAGCTACGTGGTCTCTGTGTGTATAACGTAGGAAAGGATAATCTATTGATCAACCCCTGAGGCCCCTAAGATAGGTCTTTCAGTTAGTCTCTTGGTCAAAATCTCAGAAAACCCTAAAAAAATTGAAAAATTGAAAATCAAAACATTTGTAAAATCTTGAAAATACCAAAAACAACCTCAAAACATTTCAAAAAACTCTAAAAACATCCAAATGTTTGAAAAATCCATCCATCTCATCTCGCTTTCACCTGAAATAAACATCACTCATAATAAATCAATCATCATCCTCAACCTTTGGTAAAATAGTCAGAAATAAGTCTAGCAAGTTAAAATTAAAAAATATAAACGTCAAAGTCTCAAGTCTAGGTCAGTACGTAAACAAGTTGGTCAACTCTTTGTGTCAATAATCTATCATCCAATTAGTCCCAAATCAATCATCTGATAACATCATGTCCTAGGATGAATCTTTCCTACAATGGACATCAATATCAGGCATCATTGTAGTTTAGTCTTGGCTAGCAGTATTGAAGAACATTACCTTGTTTGTGTGCTTTATCTTTGTCTTTTGGCTTATCTTATTGCTCTCATTTTGATGACCTCTCGATGATGTCTCAGATGAAGGGATTTAGAGAGAAATAAATGGGGCAATGATCAATATATTTTCATCTATTGTGCTTGTTGGATATTCTTGTAATATAACCTTGGTTATACATGCTTTGTTTAGGTGAAGGGAGGATGTTTTAGGTGTCTTGTTGACCACATAGGAAGGCTTGATTTTCTATGCTTTGGTCTGAGATGTTTGGAATACCTTAACTGCATTTTTAACAAGGTTCAGTACACCAGGTGTGAATAGGAGTACTCCTATCTGATTGTTGATTCAAAGTCCATCACACTAGGTGCAATGCCATTTTGGTTCTTTATACCTTGATGCTTTGTGCCTTTGTGTATTATCAAACATAAGGTAAATGGTCCTTTTAAAATCCCAATCCTTGGTAAGCAAATCATCTTCATCATCATTTTTTGACTTGTTGGAGTCTCTTGCTTTCTTCTATCTTCTCTCTGCACTAAAAAGGTACCATGACAGTTAAATCACAAATCATCGCCATTGCATTCATCCTACATCCAAAAACCATCAGCATAATGCATATCATATCATAACATATACGAAACGCTGATCATCTCACATGCATAATATAGATTGGTTATTCTAAGCATCTCATAAACCATACATTTGCATTCATTGCATAAGCAATAAAGGGAACCATCACATAGGCATCATTATCTCATATCATATACATCCTCAAAGCATCCATTGCATCATCACATATACATCATATTATAACTCATTTACATCCATTACATAATCGTATAACATCGCATACATATCATCTATTATATTACCATACCATGTACATCATATCATGTCATATATATATAAGTATCATCATCATTAATACATAGACATCATTATAAAATGCATCATCGCATCACATCAATGCATCACCATATAAGTATCATCATCCATTTTGCATCCATACCTACATCATTATATCATAACGAAAAAGATACTAAAAAATAAAAGATATCACATAATCATGGTACATCATAAATCATCACCATGCATTTTGCATCATCATATAGGACATAATATAGATTTGTTAGTCTAAGCATTCACATATCATAACATTTGCATACATCATCAAAAGTGCATGGAAAAGATTTTGAAAAAGAAATGCATCCATAAAACACTGCATCATATCATAACATCATCACATAGAATCATCGCATTACATCATATAGAACGAAGTCATAAATACATCACATAAATTAAAATCCACCCATAAATGTATAAATAGAATAGAACACATCACATCAAAATGAATCATCTCATATCATCTCATATATCATCAAAATAATATACACTATCATGGTAAAAAATTAGGATCGAGTGTGCATATCAATCAATATAGTACAAATTTCCCATGGGGCTATCAAAAATAAGCCCATGGATCACAAAAAGAATACTATCTCTGATCAAAGTGAGCTAGCCCTATTTGTTGTTCCCCTTGTTGGCTGACCTCTCCATGTGATCCTCTAGAGGCCTATATCCTCTCTACTATGAATAGTCAGGGACCCATGTTGCCCGAGGCATAGCCTGATGGTAATGCACATGATAATAATCTTCCTCTCGGATGGCATCCTAGTATGCCCACAGGGACATTGTGCTCCTGGAAGAAGACACAACCATACTCTCTAGCTGTTGTCTTTGGCCCATCTCCCATGCTACCTGTAGCTCAGCAGCCTGTTGCTGCTAGATAGCTTGATCTCTCTCGGCTGTCAAGGTTAGGACCTACTGTCTTGCCTAGTCCCTCTCTACTATGAGCACCTGAATTTGAGCCTAAAGATGCAAAATCTTCCCATCCCTAGGGTCTATCTGTGGTGGTGGCTGGACGAGAGGCTGATCCTAGTGGCCATCTTTGGGTGGTGTTCTCTGCCTGTCCTGGTCCTAGTGACCATCCACAGACTAATCACGAATCCCC
>VDFB02385402.1:0-39655 GCA_007258455.2 Sequoia sempervirens | reverse complement strand
ATCATGGCATAAATCACTCCACTCATTTCTCATTTCTCATTTTCACATTATGAATTCATCTATAAAAACCTCCTCTTTCACTTTTTGGGATACACATTTTTTGATTTCACAAATAATTCTCAAAATCCAATTCTGCATCATCTCTTGTGCTTTTGTTGCAAAAATATGAGAGCAAAGACAAGATATTGTAGAGAGGATGACAATGAAGTTGATTTTCTCTTTGAAGGCATTTTCTTTAGTTTCTTTTGCATAGATTAGTTTGAATTGTGCATATTTTTTCATTTGGAAAGGCTTTATTGATGTAATGTTGGAAATACTTTAAATCTAATTTTTTCAATTTTCAGCATCTACAAAATGGTGAACCCAACATGTAGGCCCAATGGTTTTCTAGTTGTAGTGTGTTGTAGATTTAAATAATCCATTGGCTCTTAATTTAAAATTGGATTTGATTCAGTAGTCTTGGATTGTGTGAGAACTATGGAAGAAGTTTGCTATTAACTCGTATGAAATACTTTCATAGATTTTACTTGGGCGCATAGAAAAAAGTTTGATAAGTAATCTCAAATGTAATTTGTTGTAATAAATGAAGAATAATGATGAATAAACAATTTGATGTAATAGCCTGTGAATGCATATGAGGGAATGAAGAATAATGTCGAACGTTTTTTTAAATTTTGAGGAAATATTTGCTACACTATTCACTTTTACCATTATACATGAAGAGACAATGGTAAAATCTATTTGCATGACATGATTTGAAGTCACAAACAGCTGGGATAAATCTAACAGAGGTTTTGATGGTCTTTAACTATGAACTTTATGTGATACAAAAGAAGCAAAGGCGTTTTAAGTCTTCAGCAAAGGCATTTGATGTCTTCAACATTTACCATCTCAACAAATGCATTTGGTGTCTTGAGCATTCACCATCTCAACAAATGTGTTTTGTGCATATCTACAATTGTGGCATAATCTTTGCCTCTAAATTTTTCAATTTGTTGCCCCCCTCTTTGTTTGTTGATTGTTTGTCATTTTGATTTTTAGCAGTCAATCTAGCTTATGTCAGTTTTGACTAAATTAATATTTAATTTAGTTTTAATTTATTTTTAATTTAGCTTTAATTTAGTTTTGAGATTTAATGTAATTTAGACTAATTTTAGATTTAATTTAGTTTGCATTTAATTTAGATTTAATTTTTAATTTGGACTTAGTTCATTTTTAATCTAGATTTAGCTATTAATTTAGATTTAACTTTTAGTTTAGATTTAAATTTTAATTTAGATTTTAACTTTTAATGTAGCTTTTAACTTTTAATTTTAATTTAGCTTTTAACTTTTAAATTAGATTTAGCTTTATCTTTTAATGTAGCTTTTAGTTTTTAGTTTTGATTTAGCTTTTAATTTAGATCTACTTTTTAATTTAGATTTAGCTTTTTAACTTAGGTTTAGTTTCTAATTTAGAATGTAGATTTAATTTCATTTAGAATTGATTTAGTTTAGATTTAATTTAATTTAATTTAGATTAATTCTAATTTAGATTAGTTTTTAATTTAGATTAACTTTTAATTTAGATTAGCTTTTAATTTTAGATTAGTTTTTAATCTAGATTGTTTCTTAATTTAATGTATTTTTCTTTCATAGTCTAATTGTTGTCTCTGGGGCTAATTGTTGATTTTCTCTTTGAAGGTTTACATGTCAGATATTTGAAAAGTGAAAACATAAACACACGTTTGTCGAAGATTGAAAATTAAAAACTACTAATGGCATTTGATGCAGGACATTCGTCGAAGACTTAATTTTGAAACTGATTGCCTTTTAGATTAAAAAACATTTCATTTGGTTCTTAAAAAGAACAACTATCTTCTTTCCATGTATATTTAACAAGGGGGTTAATAAACCACTATTTGTTGTGCTTGTAAAGATGGTAGGTATTATGCTCTCACCTTGTGCAAACTCGGTGATAAAAAATCCAGACCCATCTTTTTCTATGTTAATCCCTTAGAGGGACCTACCTCGAAAGAGGGAACGACTCCAAGCGGTTTTTCACTTGGGCTGGTATATAAATGGATAAGACTAAACTATCAAGTCCTCATGGTATGTAGGCCTTAGTCGTGAAGTTTCATTTGAAACAGGGTACCTACCTTTTCTTTTAAAGGTATAAGAGCCCCTAGTAGAGTGATTAAAGCCTTAAGTGGCTTGTTGGATGATCACGAGGTGCCATGTCCTTGAGTATTCACTAAGAACCACTGTTTTAGTAGCTAAAATCCTTCTATTTGTTGGCACAAGAGGTCAAACCTCTGAAGTCATCCCACATACTTGTGGTTCTTAGTAGAAATGAAGAGTTTTTCATGGGAGATTCATGAGAACTTGAAGCTTGGTTGACCTAGAGAAGTGATTATCATGGAGGGGAGCCAATGTGGGCAAGCTTCTAAGTCATCCGCTAAGAATAAGCATGGTTGGTTAATCCAAGTGGGAACCCAACAAAAATTGTGCTTTCTGGCCTAGGATTTATGCTTGTATTGCAACAATCAAACAACATTCACAACCAAAAAAAAATTCAAAAACATTTTGTCTATTGTGTCTTGGGTGTGTGTTCCAAACAAATCTCAAAAAAAAAAAATAGCACACCTGAAACTTACAACATTCAAACCTTGACATAAACTAGGCCAACAAATCCAAAATAAGCTTGAAATTTAAACCTATTTAAACCAAGGACTTGCTCACTTCATTTTTTTACCATCATCCATTCATTCATCACCTCATCTTTTTGCATTAAACATTCCCCATAGGTTTAAAATTTAGGTCATCTTTTTAGCTTGCATTAACCTCTTGCATAAACCTCTTGATTAGGGAGCTCGTCAACCTTAGACTAGACTATAGCCTCAAATATGTATTCTCTTGACCTCATCTTTCAGACAACATTCATCCTAGTCCTCGTCATTTAGGTTGGTTCATCAGCTCATCAGTCCAGTTTGAACCTTGACAACATATCCTATCAGTCTTTACTTTACCCAAGGCCATTGAAAATAGATTAGTTGCTATACCTATCTTACTTTTATTAGCAACTATATCTTAGGTTTTACCCCTCATACTAGGTCATATTATTCCATCCCTTCATTCCACATCATTATTAGGCATCCATGTATATTCAAAAATCCAAAAAAAATAGTTGCATTGCATTAAGACATACCTTATTACAAAAAAATAATTAAAAAAAAACATAGAATAGGTGCATACCTTCCATTGCATTGGCATCTCTTAGGCTTCATAGCATCCACCACTATGTATTCCATTCACCTTGATATTCCTTCTAGTCAAGTTGAATACCAATTAATCTGCAATGGTCAAGCCCAACAAGCCATAGACTTCAAAAGACAATACCTTGAATCCAAATACCAAGCACCTTCAACCCATAGTCAATTACCCATCCATCCCTCTTACCAACAACTCATAAACCCTAGTCCTTCATCCATCTACCCTCACTATCAAGAGTCCCTTAGCGCAATCCATGCCATTAATCTACAACAAACGTCCACTTATCACCCTTATCCTAAACTTGATAAGGAAAACTAACCTTCCACTAGTCCCTTCCAAGCCTCCACATCCAATTCTAGTCCACCATTTATTAATCCATACTAAGAATCTATATCCTATCCTAGTCCTTCATCCACTAATCCATTCCTATTCACTCCATCCCAAGCTACATTTAGTTATGAAAATAATATCAGTGTCCAAAGTCATGTCCCATTACCTACACTTGAGGATACATGTCAAGAGGAAAACTCAAGGCATGACATCATGACTTCACCTTCATGTCAAGATCAAAGTAGTCCATCTCATGACCCCATCCTTAATTCCATCCAAGAAGTCCTTCTAGATAATCATGGCATCCAAAATACACCTATCCTTGATCAAGATCCCATTCCCAATCATGTCATCCAAAACAAACCTACTTTTGATCAAGATCATACCCTTGAAAATGAAGTCCAAAATTATCTTCTCATTGAACTTTATATCGCCAATGACCCCACATTTGAATATGACCCTATCCAAACTCCAAGAACATCCATTTCCCAAAATGAGACACTTTCCTCCATGGGACACATAGATGATCTTCCTCTAGAACAAGAGTCTCCTACTCTAGACATATTTGAAAATGATCAAGCTATAGCGGAATTCATAGGACTCTATGACAATTACCATGAAGATAGTTTTGACATCGACTTGGAAGCACCAGTAGAATCGTCTAAATCTGACATGTCACAAAATCAAACCAAAGATTTTAATCAAAAATATATCCAACATGTCAATGAAGCTACGACATCTTATCAGCTAGGATCATCTATCTTTGTCAGAGCAGGTTTTCTTGTAGAAGAGAAGATTCCAAGTAACAGTTTCCACATACACAATGATGAGTTAGCATTTTGCTTCCAAAATGACACATACCCCATCGCAAATAGAATCTATTAGAGCATGTAGTATCAAGGAATAGGACTAGGCATACATGAGCAAGGCATTCGAGAACCAATATAGTTTCAGGAAAATTCTAGACATCAAGGTCTTGGCTATTCTTCAATCAGCAAATCTAATGATGTTAGTGATACCTCCTCGATATTGGGGGAAACTTTACTAGATACAAACATCAAAATGGAGACCATGAGTAGTCTTTGTCATAAGGTTGTTTCCAACACTCCTTCCATCCACACCATAAATTGTCATTCCAACATGAATAAACCTTCCATTTGGAACCAACAAAAAGAAAATTATTACAAATCCAAAGTTCAAAATCAAATGTCAAAGGCCATTGAATCAAACAAAAATCCAAGTGGACAAATGAATTTAAAATGGATCCCAAAGAAAAATGGATCAAGCAAAGAAAATATTTCAAAATTAAGAGTCAATCAAAATGTGGAGCCACAAGAAAAGGGGACTCCCACATCTAATAAATTTCCACCTCCTTCAAAATGGTCAGATCAAGCAAGTCATATAAAAGTGTTGGTTCCAAAAACTATCCTAAATCCAAACTCCATCATCCATCACCCCAAGTTTGGCGAATGAAAATTCCTACATCTAAATTTCCAAACACATCTACCATCATCCATCATACTCCTACCACTCGCCTAAAGTCTAAAAATCCTATGTCACAAATCTGTCGCATCTTGGAAGCAACTCTTTATCATAAGGACTCTCATGACACTCTATCGCAATGTGTGTATTCTAATAAGGCCAACTCTAGTATTAGAAAGGATCACAAGGACATCAATCCAAACTCCATCATCCATCACCCCAAGTTTGGCGAATGAAAATTCCTACATCTAAATTTCCAAACACATCTACCATCATCCATCATACTCCTACCCCTCGCCTAAAGTCTAAAAATCCTATGTCACAAATCTGTCGCATCTTGGAAGCAACTCTTTATCATAAGGACTCTCATGACACTCTATCGCATTGTGTGTATTCTAATAAGGCCAACTCTAGTATCAGAAAGGATCACAAGGACATCAATCAATGTATGCAAGTGTTGTGATCCTAACAAGGCAACTACTTCATAAAGGTCATTATTGGCATATCATGGCAGTAGTCTCTACATTAGCACCATTAAAGGATTCAAAACAATCAGTGATCATATAAAACATCAAGGCCATTTTGAAATATCAAAAATACAACCAAAAAAAAGTAAAGAGAAAGATTTCATCCAATAGTGAAAACCATTTTTATGGCGCTTTGGATAAGTACCATGATGAAAACCTGGCATATAGGCGTCATGTGTAAAAGCAATTATCTATGTGGACCATTACAGTTGGAGGCAAGTTGTCTCATCTCCCATACCCTTTGCATGACATTTATTATGACATTGCCATCCATATCATTTTCTATCCATTTTCCCACCTACTTTGATCTTAATAAGGATTGGGGTACAAACATAAATCATGCTTTGGGAAAACTCTTGACATGTCTATCCTTTGGTCACACACTACCCATGAAATATCATGTCATAGCCTTCATATCATTATCCATACCCATAACTTGGAGAAAACAAATTATTCCTATGCGACATAGTCCTTGGAGATCATATGCCAATAACCCTCATGTCACCTATCTTTTATCAAAATCAATTGATTATCCTTTCATACCTTTTGTTGGACTTGGATTTCCCTTGTCAACGGTCTAAGGATCCTCCACCATCCCATTTAGTTCTAAACAAGTCATTCCAAATGCAATAAAACTAATCCATACAATCTTGCTATGCAACCTCGTACATCATCCAAAACATTCCTTGGCCTTGTTCCTAGCCTTACTGTAGACCTCAATCCTTCATTCATATTATTGTCATCCTCACGTTGTTTCGGGAAGTGTCCTTCCCACATCAAACAACATTGCCATCATCATCATCACCTTCCACTTGATATTTAGCTTGACTAGGGGCAAGATCATGTTTGTCCTTGGATTCTTGCACATGTTCTCTTGCTTGCTTGTAGGCATCATCACATGCATTTTTCACAATCCTCATAAAACGAAAAAACACAAAAAAAATCAAAACACCTCAAAAAATCCAAAAAAATCACAAAATGTCTTGACAAAAAGCAAAAAAAACATAAAATGTCCTGAAAAAAAATCCATAAAAATCATAAAATGTCTTGAAAAAAATCCAAAAAAAATAAAAACATGTAAAAAAACCCAAAAACATTTAGGTAACTTTCAAAAACCCCAAAAACAAAGTCAAAGTCAGTCATGTCAGTCTTTGTCATTGTCGAACTATGTTGCCTCTGCACCTGAACATAGGAAAGGCCATCTGTTGATGTTCCCCTGAGGCATTAGGTCAATCCTTTAAGTGTTGTCAAATAAAATCATGATTCATTCATTTGTCATTGAAACAATGTCAAGGGTCATGTTGAACTACGAGGTCTTTGTGATTTGCTACGTAGGCAAGGCCATTTGTCGATGTGCCCCCGAGGCCCCCTAGGTCAGTCTTTTAGGGTTCGTCGGGTCAATCAAAATAAATCGGACACTGTCAACTCAAACGCGACATCATCATTTGCACTTCAAACAAAAATCCTAAATTAACAAGACAAGCAAGCCAACAAGTGTCCAAGTCAAATTAATCATTTGTCAAATCAATCAAACTAGTCAAATTGATCAAAACCAATAATCTTATACAAGATGTGTCCTTCCTGAAACCATACCTTGTCACTATTACACTTTGTCATTTTCCCTATACAAGTAGTTGCATGATCGAAACCAAACTTGACATCTTATACGACATGTTTCTTTTCCTAAAACTGTCAAAACAGTCCATCTGTTACTCACTTCATCACTTAACACATTGGAAAACACCTATTGGAAAACAATCTAAATGACTGTTGACCTTGTTGGTCTATTTTTTCTTATCTTTTGGATTTTCTTCGGTCATGTTACTATCCACCTCGAGGATGTCCCACGAAAGGTTTAGAGGAGCGATGATGTCTCATGTCTTGTCTTTTATTTGATTGATATCTTCGGTTTGTCTTGACAAAAAGACTGGGGCAACTTTTCCCTAAGTATGAGTTAGGACATTCCTTGTTTGTGACTGTATGTTTTATAGATGGATGACCTTGCACACCTTGGTCTATGTCATACCATGGTTTTTGTTGTCCATTTGTCACATTTTACTGCTCTATGATGATAAAGCACTATGGCATGCACAAGAGGCTTCAACCTTCATTTTCCTTCATATCTCATTTCTTCCATCATCCATTTCCTTCATCATTGCATTTTTCATTCATCGTTGCAATTTTTATCTATTTTCCTCTATCATCTTTCAGTCCTCTCATCCATTTCGAGAGCATACTCGTGTTCTTTGAACCTGCATGTCCTCTCGAGGGGGCATACCTCTACCTCCTCGTCATCCTTTCACATTATTCCTTACATTGGGGCATATCTTTTTCTTTGAAACAATGCGACAGGCTTCATTGTCTCAAAGAGGGGGAAAATGTAGATGCATAAAAATGTCCTCATAATCATTTTTATCCATTGCATATTTCATTTTGATCATCTACATAATCATATCTTTGTATTCACAAAACTATTAAAATATTATAAGCATTTATTCATAACCATAATCCATTTACATAATCATTTAGTCATTTATCCATTATTTATCCATTTGCATATTTCATTATCCCATTTCATAAATATTTATCGTTTCATTAATCATCAGCATATTCATAAATCATTTAACTGTTTCATAAATCATTAATTCATCCATTTCATTAATCATTAATTTATAATCGCTTAAATACATTCATTACACATGCATAATCATTATACTCGTACATTCATCATCATATTCATATGCATATCTTTTATAAATCCATTAATTCATCCATTTGCATAAATCATTTCACTTTGACCATTTGCATGATTATCCATTTGCATTAATCATTAAAATGCATTCATATATTTCATTAAATAATTTAAAATTCATAAATCAACTTCCATGAAATTAGCTCAAAATTGCACATTAAACTCATAAATCATTTCCATGGAATTAGCTCAAAATTGCACATTTTGAGCTTCCAAACATGAATCATGGCATAAATCACCACTCATTTCTCATTTCTCATTTTCAAATTATGCATTCATCTATAAAAACCTCCTCCTCACTTTTTGGGATACACATTTTTCGATTTCATAAATAATTCTCAAAATCAAATTCTACATCATCTCTTGTGTTTTTGCTACAAAAATATGAGAGAAAAGACAAGATATTGTAGAGATGATGACAATGGAGCTGATTTTCCCTTTGAAGGCATTTGCTTTAGTTTATTTTCCATAGATTAGTTTGAATTTTTCATATGTTTTCATTTGGAAAGGCTTTATTGATGTAATGTTGGAAATGCTTTAAATCTAATTTTTCAATTTTTAGCATCTACATGATCAATGGAAATAGCATCAGTGTTTTGGGTTGAGGGTTGGTACACTACCATTTCAATACTTTGAGAAGGGTTTGCCCCTTTCAATTGTTGCTTTAGCTTCACATTCTCTATAAACAACCTGTTCACTTCATCATTCATATATATTTGTGCTTTTTCATATTTTGTAAGTTTATTCTCCAAACTCTTAATAGTTGCTCGGATGAACATAGCAGAATGCATAGTCATGGTAGTTTCTTCTAAGGCCGAGGTATCTTTGAGGGTCTTGACCATTGAACTCCCTCTCATTTCTTGCACAATGTCCAACAATTTTGGCTTCTCTATATTTATATGCTTAGCCCAAAAGGCTAAGGTCTCAATTCTTGGATTATATCTTGTCCCACTCATGCCTTCCTCTGAATCAAACTTATCCATTAACATGGGGTCTTCTTGATTTCTTACCTGATCAAGCAGGAACATCTTTTTCAAATCCATCCCAAGTATAAGCAAGATATTGCTTTTTAGCACCTTTTTCCTAGATTTTTGTGGACTAATGTCAACATCATTTATCCTCAATTCATTGAAAGTTTGGGCCACAATTTGATCATGTTGAGATTCCTCGGCACCCATCTTGTTTATCTCAACTCTATCATCAAACTCTTTCATTTTCATTTTAATCCAGATTTCTTTGAATTTTGGGGTGTTGATAAATTCATCATCCTCCATGAATCTAAGGGTTGCAATCATTCTTTCACCATCATGCATCTCCTGCTCACCCTATGCATACATATCCACCCTTGCCTTTGGCTTGTGTGCTCATAGATTACAATTCCACTTGGTCTTTTGGTAGGAAATTTGGTGGGCTTCTCCAACTCTATTGTTGATTTACCATATAATTTCTCAAAATTATCAATCATTAGGTTGATCCTCTTGATGGGATCTGGCATTTCATCTATATAAAATCCCAAGAAATTGATGCTTGTCTTCCTCTATTTTTTTTAATATTGCCCATTTTCTTCTCCTCTGAAATACTTCTTGGAGATTCAAGTAGTTTCTTATCACATCCACCTCATAATCAATATCATGGGTGATCCCAGACTTGGTGAGGATTTTTTGCCTCACAAAATTCATGTGGCCTTTGGGGTCAAAGACCCTTTCTCCCCTAGACTCCAAAGAATATCTTGTTTTCAAATAATATTGTAACTCCTCAAGAGTGTCAAATCCAATGGACAATTCTTCACATACAGTCAAGTTAAGAAAGAAGTGCCTTTCTTCCATTTATGTATGACCTCCTTCTCCATCCATAAAATTTTCCACATAAACTCTAAGAAATCCAACCAAAGAGGGACAGACTTGGGAAAAAAATGTGGGGCTTGGGGACATCCATATACTCTTATTATTGTAACATTTAGCAAAAAGAACCAATCACCAATGTTGTGGGTATGCCCTTGCTCTGGCCTCAATGCCAAGGGTCTTAATAGTTGTAGTGTTGGTGTATGTAACCTTGGTGATTTATGACCAAGCACAAACATAATTCTTACTACAAAGTCATCATGAAAAATCACATAGTTGCTCCTCTTGCATCTACTGTCCCATATATAACACCAATTTTGAATAGGAAATTGATCACCTTGTTGATCAACCATTCCCAAACACATTCTCCTAGTCCATTTATCACTATTCTAGTATAGAATTAGGTGACACAACAAAGAGTAACATCTGAACATGATGAGGGCTTTATCTTCTCTTCCTTGCGAAAATCCTTCATGTAATTCTCTCTCAATGAATGAAGCAAAATCATACTCAATATTTGTATCAAGGTTTTGGATCCTCATGGCCATCATTGTTAGGCCAATTGGCATATTCTCTTGATCATCCATTCTAAGAATTTGACACAAGGAAAAATAGGATCTCTTAAAATATATTTTTAAATCTTCTATAGCAAATGGCTCAATGCGGGAAGAGGAGATAGTTATTCTTCTATTATTTTCACCCTTCCTCATGTGCATAGGGAGTTCATAACTCCTATAAGTTTTCCTCAACCTATTGTACTCCTCACTTTTTTGCAAGTCGATTTTAGAAAGTGCTTGTTTTCAATTTGAAACACTCTACAATGGAAAACTTGGTTAATACCACCAGTGGTGAACCATTTGTCATCCTTATGGCTCTAGTGGTTGGATGATAGTTTTGTGCCAATACTCTAATGAATTCAACATCTATAAAGACATTCGGGACTACCAGCTTGGCTAGGTCTAGATTCCAAGGGTTCGACATTGGGATTTTGGAATCTCTTTTATCATAAAAATACCAAAACAAATTCCACCCAAATATAGGAATGATTGCATCTCAACACTCATGATCTATGTCTCTAAACACTTTCTTAAATCCTATATTTATTGAATCAGGTAAAATTTCCAGTATGGATTATTGCAAAGGCCTTTTCTTCACCTTGGGTTCTTCATTTTTACTCACAGGTTCACTCTTCTTAGGTGGCATGGTGTAAAAATTTTACTTTTGAATTTTCTAAACCCTTAATTACAAATCCTAGTTGACCAAATGCTTTATAATTGCTTACGAAGAGTGTTCGTGCACTTACCTAGTGATATAGCAATTGTAGAGCTTTTCTTCCTCAAACTCCTTAGCTCCTTCCACGATGCTCCTTTTGCAAATGATTGCAAAAAATAGCATCAAATTCTAGATATAATTGCTTCTGAACTCAGTCATTTCGATATTAATGTCTACTTCATTCAAAATATTTCATAATTTGTGCCTTTTTTTATTTTGAATATATGTTGTTGATATTAGAAGATCAAATGGTTTGTGGTAATCAAATAATTACTGTCCATAAATGCTTTTTCCAACCTGTACCGCAATATCACCATCACTTCTCTTAACCATTGTGGGATGGCAGTGTCACATGATATACTCATTTTGGCTATCTTGCTATACCGCAAGCTTTATTTATGTTATCACTTTTTTACTGTGAGACCGCGGTTCTCATATTGCCATACCACACACTTTTTTATGTTGTAGTTTGTTCATTGCAAGATGGCAGGTTATACATCCTTATACTGCCATACTGCAAGTCCCTTTTAATTTTAAAATATGTTTATCACAGGTTGGCGGGTTATATAGCTTTTGTATACACCTAAAAATGGTATGGATAATCAAATTAATTAAATACACTTTATTTGATTAATTATCTTAATTTCCTCTACTATTAAATAAATAGAAATATTTATTTATAGTTCACATTCTAATTCTCTTGTTCTTCAATTTTAATTAAATAAACAATTTCAATAGTTTGTATTATTTAATTATCACATCATTTTATCTTAATTAAATAAACAAGGTTAAATACTTTGTTGTTTAATTATCATATCCCTTCTATATTTATTTAATAAACAAATTCTATAGTTTGTTTTATTAAATTATTTATTCCCTTTTACTAATTTGAATAAATCATAAATTATTCAAATAAAGGCATAAAGGCAATTTTCCTCTATTCACTCACCAATAAAATTAGATATCAAATATCCAATTTAATTCAACTGGCATTCACGGGAAAGCTTTGGAGACAAATTGGAATCAATCTCTCAATTTCCTTCCTCTGATTCTTCCTATCATTTGGCCTAATGTTTTCATGGGGAGAAACCATTCCCTTCATCAGCTCAAGCTTCTTCATCTCTCACCATTCAATCCTCCAAATTGAATCTAGGCCTATGTTGTGTTGCCTCGTCACAATGTGTTGTCGTGAAATCTATATATACAGCCTATCTTCACAGGAAATGGACCCCAAATCTTTGTGCAAACTTACTCTGCAGCATTCATAGCAATCAAGCAATCATATCAATAGTTATAGCAATAATATCTTAGTATCATAGCAATCATAAGCATCAGTAGAATTCACATCACGGCAGCATCATAGTTTTACTGTACCTTTCATCCATCAGGTTTCATGTCAGAATAGATTACAGTAGTATCATAGATTTTTAAGTTTCATTATCAATCATCACATCATTGCATTTAGCATCAATTACATTCTCTAGATAGGCATTTTAACAGTTACAGTGCTTACAAATCTGAGAGCCCTCTGTGACTTGATAAATCTTTGGAGATAGGAGACAATGAGACGCTTTCAAGCTTTCTGTGCTTTTAAATTATTTTAATTCATGTTAAATCTTGATATAATGTTTCATTAAGAAGTGTTTTAGTTGTTTTACTTATTTACTTATTTCACACTTATAGCTTCATATCGTCGTGTTGCACACTTACCTTTGCTTTATAGATTGTTGATCATGGGATAGCAAGTTACATAACTTAACACCACCATACCGCATGTTATTTTAATTTCATTGTTTGTTGACTACAAGATAGTGGGTTAACCTTTGATAATTAAGTTGGGATCATACCACCATACCACAGTTTTTATTTTATATAGTCACTGCTTGCCATAGGGTAGTGGTATACTTCTATACTAAAGAGACCTATCACCTCCATCCCGCACACATCTTTTATGACTATCACCATATAGTGGTATATGATTACATCTTATTTTCTACCCCGCCATATTGTCGAGGGCCCTTGTAACTAAACAACTACTCCTGCAAGAGTGCGGTAATGGATTTTTATGAATGTAAAGGCGCTAGACATCTTATTTAAGCATATATGATGATTTATTAAATCTTTGGAACTGTGTGGGGCTTTGCAATGTCAGTCAAACCTAATGTTAAGATATCTATATGCATTATTAAATCACAAATGTTCATTATTGTTTCCTTCACACAAGCATATTCAATGCATGTGGAGGCTAGAAGTTGTATTACAAACTAAAGCTATCTAAATATTAGAGAAATGACTACAATTTATTGCTAGGATTTAAAAAATAATAATAATTTCATAGGTATCTTGTTGCATTATTTGACACCTTTAGACCTTGCTTGCTTCTTTTTATATCTAGCAATTCTAGAGAAGTTAGAAAATTCTAGCATCTAGAAAACATATAGGACATACAAGAAATTATATTCTAACTAAACAAAATTAATTTAAACCAAAGTAAGAAAACTAAGAAGAATGATTGAACCTAACTTTAAATGCACTTCAAATCAGTAGTGAACATCTTAGGTTTTGTATACAATGTACCAGTAGAATAATTATTACATTTAGAAATGTATCAATAAATCAACAGTGAATAAGCACACCTATACTCAGATCTTTATTACATTCAACAATAAATTACACCATACATATAACAAAATTTTATGTGACAAGCTTACAAGTTAAGTTGACAGGATAGTTAAGGTGACAAAACATCATCATAATCATCTGCATTGCCAGCAAGATCATTTGCATTGCCAACCATATGAGACCATCTTTTAGGATTTCATGCAATTAATAGATTAGGCTTGCACACAATGTTACCCAAGCATTGAGGTCTAGGCTAGGGACATGATCCCATGGTTTAATGGAAAAGTGATCAAAGGAATTGAAATTTGGATGCATGTTACAAATTCAATTCACATATGCTCCAAAATGCGTAGAGGAAACTAATAAAAAAATAGTTTGCTAAAATTAGAATTGTATGTATGGTTCTAGTACTCAATTGCCTATGTAATTACTATAAGTTACACCAACCAATAACAAACTAATTATGATGTACATGCGCTACCCATGCCATGAAGACTTAGTGAAAAGGAGCCTAGGGGATTAGTTTGGTGAATTGGTTACAAAATTAGAAATTAATGCCATACCCATGCATGATAACATGGAACATAAATAGACAACTTCAAGATATGGTCACTACATTGTATTGATTATACAATGAATAAAAGCATCCAATTCTTTCACAATCTCTAGAACTCCAAATTGTTACATGGTAGTCAATGTCTTATGACAAGATACCCTCCTATTTATGTAACTCATCTCTTATAATACACAAGAAAGTATTTTTCTTTTTGTCCCAATACAATACAATAGGATTTCTTTCTCTCTAGCTATTTATAGGATTTGATTTATAGTCGCAAGCCCCATGAATAATTTTACAAGCACTCTTTCAACATTTCAACTCATCTCTTATAATACACAAGGAATTATATTTCTTTTTGTTAGAATACAACACAATAGGATTGATTTCTCCCTAGCTATCTATGGCTTTGATTTATAGTTGTAGACCCCATGAATAATTTTGCAAGCACTCTTTCAATATTTCAACTCATCTCTTATAATACACAAGGAAGTATATTTCTTTTTGTCCCAATACAATACAATAGGATTACTTTCTCCCTAGCTATCTATGGATTTGATTTATAGTTGCAGGCCCCATGAATAACTTTACAAGCACTCTTTCAACATTTCAACTCATCTCTTATAATACATAAGGAAGTGTATTTTCTTTGTCCCAATACAATACAATAGGATTGCTTTCTCCCTAGCTATCTATGGCTTTGATTTATAGTTGTAGGCTTCGTGAATAATTTTACAACTATACTCTTTCAACATTTCAACTAGAATAACCCAAAAATAAAATAGCATAAAGAGGAACTTGACCCAAATTCAAAGTTCAAACCCAACATAGAAATCCTTTGATATGAAAATCATTCATACATATGATTTTAGAATTTCCATTTGAAGCAGATAGCTACTTTTCACCCTTCTGCAAAAATATCTCAAACCCTCAAACACTTGAGTTATACACAATGAGGACCCTAATGACTGTATTTTATACATACAAAGCTTTACACCAATTTCATCACAACATCACACACAAGGATTACCTTTTTTTACGGCTGTAAGATTCAACATGAGACACAAAATAATAACTAAATAAATAAACAGGATTTATACAGATAATGGATGCATTGATGCTCAAGTAGGACCCAAAAACACTCATACTTGCCACATTCAAATTTACATCCATTCATGAACTTCACAAGGAGACATACAATAATTGTTTAATGTAATAAGGGTTTTGAATTACCTCTGCATTCACTGCAGAGAATGTCCTCAAATTCAACTTCGTTGTAGAGGGCCTCACTGACTTCAAATTCGTTGCAGCAAACTCTGAATTCATTGCCCGCCTTTTCAGAAGTCTCTAGGTCCTCTCCAAACTAGCTTTATCGCCCATGTGAGTAGCTAACCTCTATCGAATTTTGCACTCTACTCTACTCCCCACTCCCGCCAACAATGTTTTAATTCACTACTAACCCTCCGCGCAATACAACGCACTCCCACCAATAATTTCCCAAAAGTTCTTTTTTTTTTAATTACCCACTTTAATATCATATTGTCTAATTTTTATGTGTGACTAATTATTTAGTCATTTATAGCTGTGATTTTACCCAATGATCAAATTAGTCATTTATTTAGTCTTTTATAGTTGTGTTGCAAAAAGTGACTAGAATTTAATCATTTTTAGTTGTCGTGACTAAATGTTTTAGTCATGTAGTCATTTATTTGTCAAATTCTATTAGTGTAAATATACAATATATATTTATAAATCCTTTTACAAGAATAAGCATGTTTTTATGATATTTATAATCTTTTTCCACAACTCAAAATATAAATCTAATTTCTTTCAATCAACATAATAGAATAAGCTTCAAAATTATCATATAAATTTTATAAATATATAATATAGAGTATCATTTGCACACTCTTTATATATATATATCAAACTACAATTCAGAGAATTGATGCAGATCATGTAAAATATCAAAAATTTAACCTACTATCCCCAAAATTTCTACTTTTAAGTTCACCCATACTTCTAATACTAGAATTATACAAATATAGAAGGGCAATATAATAGACATAATATTGATTGATATCTATTATAACATATATCGAAGCAAGAAACCAGTAGACTCCATAATCAAAACAACAAAACCCCTAACAAGATACAAATACTATTCCTCCATGAAATCACCATGTACTAAATTTTCATCCTGGATCCCCAAGCCCTCTGTCAACTGAAAACATTGCTCATACACACCCTGTTCTCCAACAAACACTCTGGAAAATTACAGACCTCGAACCAGTCGTGCACGGGCAACACTAGCATTCCCTTGAAGATTTCTTGCTTGTGGTGCATTTTGTTCAAATTGTGCTTGAGCACATTCCTCTACACGAACTAGAGAGTTAACCCTTAATTGCAAGTCCAACTATAAACCACTGCGCGATGGGTGTGGAACATGCACTCTAAGGAGAGCAAGGGCATAAAAATTTTCTTTCATGTCAACCTCCATTACAGTACAGACCCCTCTATGATTTCTCCTCAAAGCCTACAAAAGGATATTGTCATTTTTATGTTGCAGAGCCAGTTTAATGGCATCATAAATTTCTTCAAAACCCTGATTGCGTTGCACAAACTCCCTGGGAAAGAGCCCTTCAATATATCCCTCCCCATTAAAAATATTATAAGCTTGTACAACTTTAGATATAACATTATCCAGCAAAAATTGAGAGTTTATGAATTTCATAGCAAGCTCCTCAATTTCTCCCAAGGATTGAATCAAATCCATAGAATTCGAAAGAAGATGGATATCACCTGTGACGGGAAGAAAATTCATCTTGCTCTTGGACTGGTGACATCAATGCCTAACACCGTGCAAATACAATCCTCCACCCTGGCGCATTCCACCTTGAATATCAGCTTGAGGCAATCGTGAGACAAATATTGCTCAAAGGGTATAAAAATCAAACCATTCATTCACTATTTCAGCATATATTATTCAACATATTTTAATATTCTTTTATCTTTTCATATTTGAAACTCTAGATTTAAATTACCAAAATTTTAAGAGAATCATCTTGATCATACCATCATGCTATTGGTTTGATAAGCAACTAGATTCTGTCTATTAAGAGCACATCAATAAGCTTTGGGTACATCCTATTCTAGCTCAATCATGGAATTTTGAAGGTGATTTGGGGTAAATATTGATGTGTTTATGCATTCATCTTGTTTATTTCACTTCATTTCATTTTCTTGTCCTTACCAACTACATGAACAAGGTTTGAAAGTCACTTTCTAAAATCCTAGTACAAAGTACATAAACTTCCCAATATATTCGCAATTTTTTATCCAAAGGCCAAAGGCATGTTTGCTTTTCCTTATAACTATGTTCAATCCCATGAAATATTATATTTATTATCTTAAGTCAAAATGCAAATTCAACTCAAGTATATTACTTTCATCATGAATCTAAAATGTGTCACCTTCTCTCTACAAGTTATAATATACAACACATGAAATTGGAAAACTAAAAACCAATTGCCTTGCATGTAATGAAATGTATATATCTAATTTTGTGAGATGAGAAATACAAAATTGCTTCAAAGATATTTTTGTTTTGGCCAAAAACACTCTCGGAATAGGGGGAATTTCATTTTCATTGATACTTTAATTTAATACAATACATCATGTTGCATTAAATTTGCATAACCCTCTTTAACAATTAATTAAAATTATTTACCTTGTGCAAACTCCACTACATAAACTTCCTTGACACAACCAACATATGTTTTATACATAGATAAATAAGATCACCACATTCAATATGAATTAACACAATAATTAAGTACAAGTTACATTGTGCAAGTAATATATCCTTATCCATTGCACTTAGCTATATATGAACACCTTGACATTGATACATTATTTAATGAAAAATATTAAAAAAAAAAATAGTTCATGAAATTACATAAAAGAGCTCCAAGAAAAAATTGTGTTAAGTTTTTGTGCCAAAACATAGTTTTTTTCAAGAAGCTCTTCTACGTAACAATACTTAATGATATATAATATATATAGGCTTTAAGCCTTTTGCTCAAAAAAAAAATCAATACTTAATGATAATTTCTTAGTCATGCGATATGACAGGTATCCATTTTTCCTCTTAATTATGAACTACTAAGATTTCAAATACAACATTCTAAGGAACTGAATGAATTTTACAATATTTGTGTATAAAGACTAGACTTTTAATGCAAATACATGGATTATACATTTATACAATACTAGATATGATCCCATATGATGAATGAATGGATCTTCTAGCTTGGGGTTCACTAAGAAATTCAAACATCTAAGTAATCTTATATGTTGTTAATAATGTTGATAATATGATGAGTTGCCTCTTTGTCTATAAAGATCTCCTATGCAAGAAAACATCTCTAAGGGAGGCATGGTGGTTTATAGGTATGAGGGGTGCAAGGTGAGTAAGTTGAGAAATTTGAAGATTGGAAGGGGAGTATTTAGGATGGTGTAAGCAACCTTTGCTATGAATGGCGCAAACAAGTGTGTTATCTCCTATCAACAAATATCCCCAAAGTAGGAGATAACCAAATCCCTACAATAAATTCATTAGTAGGAGATAACCAAATCCCTACAATAAATTCATTATCTAACTTTGCTTCTAGACTACACACATCAACTCTTCTTTGAACTTTCAAACCCCTCAAAATAAAATATTTAGTAATAATTTATTTATTATTTTTATATTTTAATTTGCCAATATACTTAGTAATGTTTGTCAATATGCTTAGTAGTGAAAGCAACTCTCCAATCTATAAACTAGTGTGAATTTTATAATATTGTGTATAAAGACCATATAATTTTAACCCAAATACATTTATTATACATTTACACATGACTAAATATGTACAATATTTTGAATGAATAGATCTTCTAGCTTGGGGTTCACTATAACATTTAAGTAATCTTAAATATTGTGAATGATGTTGATGATGTGATAAGATGCCTCTTTGTCTATAAACACCAATGCAAGAAAATGGCATTTCTAAGGGAGGCATTATGTGTTACAAGGATGAGGAGTGTAAGACGTGTTCAAGGTGAGTAAGCAGAGAAATTTGAAGATTGGAAAGGAAGCAATTTGGATGGTGTAAACATTTGCTTTGAATAATACAAACAAGCTTGTTATCTCCTATTGAAAAATATTCCCAAAAAAGGAGATAATCAAATCCCTACAATAAATTCATTATCTAAATTTACTTCTAAACTATACGCATTAACCATTCTTTAAACTTTCAAACCCCTCAAAATGAAATATTTTATTAATAAATTATTTATTATTTTAATATTTTAATTTGTCAATATGCTTACTAGTTTTTGTCAATATACTTAGTAGTGAAAACAACTCTCCAAATTGTATCAATTCTCAAAATATGTTTAGCATTGCATTCCTTCTTTACAAACAACCAATAAGTACACAAGCATTAACCCCTTTCCAAATCAAACATGTGAGAAATTAAGCGTTATAAGATGGTTGTTTTTATTCATCTCAATCTTATAAAAAAAATAAGATGGAAAACATTACACCTCATAATATTCATATCACTAACATTTAATTTAATTGCAATGAGAAAATTTACATTAAAGATCATGTTTGCAAAATTTAGCCAACAAATAAATATATACTCCAATAAACATTATACTCCTTTATCCCATACAAAACAATTGTAAGGAATAAACACATCACCAAGTTCTTGCCTAATCTACTTCTCTAAATTTGATAAATCAATTTTGATTTTATTGTGAATATGTTTTTTAAACAAAACATTTGTAATTAATTACTTTAAATTTGATAAACAAGCTTTTTGCTTCATCGTAATGATTTAATATCTATTTTTTTATAAAATGTTCGCAATTAATAATATTAACATTTTAATTTGTTTTGTTTTGAACTGTTTGGTCTTCTTTTACAATGTAAAAATCCCAAATCCTGAACTCTTAAATTAGAATATCCAACAAAAATATAAAACTTCAATTAAATATAATTATCATTTCCTACATAATACAATTATCTCATAAAATTTATTGAAAAAATATTTACAATTTCAATAATTACATCCATAAAATATATTGTTTTACTTTGCTAACTCCTGCCCATTTTCTTTGGACTTATTTTAAATAGACAAATAGATCCATGGATAATGTTACATTAAATCTTCAATTATACATCAATAAGCTTTAGCTTACTTTTGTATCAAAGGAGTCACATATAACATCTCAAATAGATCCATGGATAATGTTACATTAAATCTTCAATTATACATCAATAAGCTTTAGCTTACTTTTGTATCAAAGGAGTCACATATAACATCTCATTATCAATTCTGTTTGTTTATTGTTTATTTTTAAAATATTTTTGCTTTTCCTATAAAGGTGTGGTAAATTATTATGACTGCTGAATTCAATTCTAAACATTTTACCTTACAAGGAAAAAATATATTTAGCTTCCATCATGTTAATTTATAAATTACTCATGTAAACATCATGATATTTTATGCAGGCCACTTCAACCCTGACCCAGTGCAGCTATCAACTACAACATGTCAACGCTAGTCAATATAGGACACCAATAATTCTGTAACCTCTCAAAATAAAAAACTCAAATTATCTGTGTTTATTTGCGGTCATGTATTTGTCTGCATTTCCATGTATATTATTTAAACCTATTTATCCTATAAAGCAAGAGGCCTGGGATCAAGTTCGCAATGAACAAATATAGGATAAGTACTTAGTCACTTGTCATGTACTGGATAGGAAATTATCTTTATTTGGGAGAGATATTCCATGTCGCCATCAACATCCTCAAACTGACAAGTGTCAACACTCTAGATATGGATATGAAGTTGACCTTACTCATATGGTTTCAAACTATCATACATCGATAATTGCCACACAAACAGTTACAAATCAGTCTTACAGCTGGTAGCACAACCAACTTAGACAAGGTCAAGAGCATTGCTGCCTGCCATCGATGAAGGTGCATCAGCATCGAGCCTAAGGACACATACTAACTCCTCAACACATCCCAAGCTTCAGTCCAAGCAAATCCAAAGCTTTGACAGTCTCATCTTGTTCAGTCTCCCATTCTTCAAACAATAAACGAACACTGCCTTTGTTCTTAAGTATAGAGATTGCCATGAATTGCACTTCAAAATCCTTGTTAAATATGGCGAGAAGACAAATGGCAACTATGCTAAATTGATGCTCATATTTATCCAAATGCACCTCAGATAAGTACATGAAGCCACTAACCTCACATAACACTTCTTGCTGCATCTATTGCATAGTCATGGCAGTTCTTAGGATATTCATGGTCTCAGCTGCTTAAAATCACTGTAAAATTGGAAATTAGGTTTATGTCAATTATAAATGGATGTTAGTTTAGAACAACTTACAGCATGACGCTCTCCACTTACATCCTTCCTTACTTTTTAATCTCTCAAATTGTGTAAGTGCAGGCATCCAACAAATCTCAATGTTCCAGCATTAATTGTCGTATAATAATTAAATTAAGCACTTACCTGTGATTTACCAACAAAATAAATTTTCTTTTTAATGTCTCTCCAATTAAAACTATTTGTCAATGCCAACATCAGTAGTTTACTAAGGAGCATTCCTTCTTTGGCAATTATGAATTTCACAGTTACATCTCAGAGTTCAGTAGTCCAATCCCTTACCTAGAATGTCCAATTAATCTCTTAGCTACAATGTTGCAATTCAATAAGTGTCATAACGAACTCATTGACTATTTTTTATTTAAGATGGCATTTTCCACCAAACTTTTCCAAATATACTACCTAAGCAACCTCCAAACTGCATTGGACATCCGAAGCCAGGAAGGATAAAAGATGATACTCTGAACAAATCAAATTCAATTAACTAAACCTTTGAAATGTGTGCCCGCAAGGCAATATAATTAGAGCATTAAATATTGATGTCCAACAATGAGTTTTATTTGATCACCGTCCTCTTATACAAATAGTGAAGGGCAACTCACACCCATAAGGTGAGCAGGATATTTCAAAATGGTTGTTCAAGTCATTTAGTATAAATGGTTTACTACCATGACCATCCTTATTATAAATATGGTCCTCAGGAAATTTTCTTTCCTTTTTCTGAACAATGAAAACAGTGTCGCCCGTGACCCTATTTCTCTCATGTCTAACCTCAAAAAGTGACATAACTGAAAGGAAGTTATTTTAATACCTCAGAAATGATTCCCAAAGTTGTAAAGAAAAGAAGACTGACTCCTTGTCTACAAAGAGGAGAATTATTTCTATGGTGAACAGTAACACTAAGCAAGCTCCTAAAAATGATATATCAAATCCAGGAGTTGTTCTGTAAGCCAGAGGTCAATAAACTTGTCAAGAAGTTCAATCCCCCAATTTTCGCATGCCCAGCCACAGAATGATTCTTGCTTGTAAGTGAGACAACAAAACTTGTCTACAATATAAAATATAGTAGTTTTGACAAAACTCAGCAAGTACTACCTACCTAAGAACCAAATTGAAAAGAATTAAAATTTCCCAGCACCTTCACTTCCACGAATTCCTCCAGCACTTGTGTGTTAGCTTATTGCAAGCACATAATCCTCAGGCAAAGACTAAATCGCTGATAAAGAATATTAACTCCTGATCAATTTAACTGGCAGTGCAGCTTCATTGGGAAAGTCTGAATTACTTGTGCACACTCATACATGAAACCAGTATGTTGCAGTTGCAATTTAACTGATGCCAATTTTATTCCATGCAGCTACAGCTGAAAAAAGGTAAGAAGCTTCACATCCCAGCTAATAAATCACGTTTCAGCTATCATCTTCAATAAGTAACCTTTTGCAGGCCTCGTAACACATGAAAGAAATACCTGCAGCGGGAACCAGCTTCATGCAGCTCGGGCCTAAACCCTTGTATAGACCACCTACACCTTCTTTTTCTAGTATACTAGATAACGCATGGAACAAATTATCATACACTTGTCTTCCACTAAGGGCTCCTACTTGCATTTGTTTTCTGGCAACTTCCAGAGGGAATGTAGCACTACTTGCAATAGCCCCTGCTGCAGAACCAATAAAAAGTGTTGCTAGGTTCCCTATTTGCTCCTTCTTAGTAAGCTTCCTATAAAATTTTCGTAGTGTTTCATAGGCAAAATAGTTTGCAGCAGCATATGGCACGACTCCTATCACACTCGGTGTAAGACCCCTATATAGTTCAGCAGGACCTTCCTCCCGAATGATTTTCATGAATGCATCTAGAAGATTATCATATACACCTCTCTGCAATCCAAAATAAATAAAAAATTTACTAGAGCGAAGGAAATCACATTTTCATTTCCAAAGTGCAGAAATAAACTTGCAACAATAATCATAAACAACTATTTACTGAAACCTTAAAGCCATATTTTCATCACATATGCCAGCAATAAAGGTTATGAAAGAATTATGTTGCTAATCAAAAGATATACCTGTATAGTCATTCGAGTCTTCAACAGCTCAAGAGGATATGTGCATAATGTAGAGCACACTCCTGCAGTTGCACCAGCAACAGGGGAGATAGCAAAAGGAACACGTGGGGGCTCCCCTGGTTTGGGGGTCAGGAATTTCTTCACTGTATCATATGCAAAAAGCTGTAAAACCACCATAGCACCTTAAAGTATAAGTCTGATGGTGAGAATAAGTCGAACAAAGAAAGGTACCATACCTTTTTTATATAGCTAAAATACTTAGAAATTTTTAAATACTTTAAATTAAAGTATGGCCTCTCTAGCACGAAAGCTGTATAATTATAATTTATAATCCCTTTCAGCTAAAGAATCAAACCAGCTTTAGTAAAAAAAATGTAAGGCATGCTCTTCCCTTCAATACACTTTCTATAATACAGAGCAATAAGTTCAAGCAGAAGGACAACTACATGTAAAATATAATTTATGTGGAAAAAAAGGCATTCAGTGCAGTGCATCAACTGACATTATTTCCAATTGTTAAAAAATGTGAAGGGAGATGTCATTCACATAAGCTAAAAAATAAAGGCAGTTTTTTTGGTCCCAACCATGCAAGGCTGGTGTACGAGACCTCCCTTATACAAACATTCCAAAGGGATTTATTTTTCCATTTACCTTATATATTGTTCAACAAGGTGTGCAACTTTAACCCTCTATAATTTTAGGTATAAACATATGTCCTCCATTATGAAGTACACATGTTTTTGTTAATGTTATTGAGCAGCTCCGGGTTCATCCTTCCAGCCACGAGTGAAGACATAAATAAATGTAGCCTATTGGCTATTTATTTATATGTGACAATTAATGAGTATGGGCGCATCTCTTGGCAATAATATAATTCTTATTCTGGGCCGACTTTCATTGTAAATTATATTTATTGAAATTATATTGTATCTTGGCCGACCTTGTACATGAAGAGGTGCGACCTCTCTCATTTGTATATATACAAGGTTACATTCTTCCATTCATCATTCATCAAGCAAGTTCAATTCATTATCTCACAAGTGCGAATTTCTTCTAAGTCCGAATTTCTTCTAAGTGCGAATTTCTTCAAGAGCTGAAGTGCGAATATCTTTGAAGGGCAGTTTTATATTGTCAAAAGTGCAGGTCATTATCTGTTATTGTATCTGGTGTAGGTACAGAATATTGGCCTTGTGTTCGGCCTCATTGTAAAGAGAATTGTTGCCACTGTTTATATATATAAGAGAGATCTTTGTTGCTGGGTTTTTCTCCCTCAAGAGGAGGGTTTTCCCAGGGTATCTGCTGTGTTATTTTGTCTGATTTGAATTAAGTTTCTGTGCTTATAATCTGTTCATTAAAATTTACATGGTATCAGAGCGAGGTTTGAGAGGATCATGATCAGATTATTGCTAATCAGCATACCCTTTTGTTGTTCACTTATCTACATCAGTCAAGATGGTGAATGGTTTGAAGGTTGAAGATAGACTCGAAGGTGCATCTAACTTCACTTCATGGAGATTTAGGATCATGCTCACCTTGCGTGAAAATGACTTGGGTGAGTTCGTGGAGTCTAGCATTTCTGAACCTGAGGAGGAAGAAGAAAAGTTGCAGTGGCTGAAGAAAGACATTAAAGCAATGAAGATATTGGTTGATTCCGTCAAGGATCATATTGTTCCTATCATCTCTAAGTTGAAGTCAGCGAGAGATATGCTCAAGACCTTGGAAGAGATGTACGAAGTCAACAATACCAGCCGAGCTCTTGCACTAAAGCATCAATTGCATCATGTGAAGATGTCAAAGGGAGAATCTGTTACTGCATACTTCATGAGGATTTCAAATTTGAGAGATCAGCTCTCAACAATTGGGTATATGGTTGATGACAAGGATTTGACCATGCTCGCCCTCAATGGGCTACCTTTGTCTTGGGAATCCTTCATTCAAGGAATCAGTGCAAGATCGAAATTGCCTAAGTTTGATCGCCTAAGATCTGATTGCATTCAAGAAGAAGAGGGATATGTCCAAGATTCAATGTTTTAGGTGTGATAAGTTTGGGCACTTCACCAAGTATTGTCCAACTAGACCTAAGCAACAGGCCACCATTGCAAATGTTGATGATGCCTCTCCTCAAAAGGATTCAAGTGAATATTTGTTCTATTCGGCATTATCAAGCAGTGTACCTTCCGACACCAACACTTGGATAATCGACAGTGGTGCTTCACGACACATTACCGGCTTTAAGGAGCACTTATCAAGTTTGGTGGAAAAGGAGTCTTCTGAACAAGTCATCATTGGAGATGATGCTAGCTACTCCGTGAAAGGAATTGGGACCTCTACACTTCATTTGGATTCCAGCATATCGCTTCAATTGGGTAATGTTCTTTATGTTCCTAGAATCAAGCGCAATCTTATTTCTATTTCAGCTTTGGAAGATAAAGGATATCAAGTTGCCTTCTCCAAAGGCAAAGTTCTAGTTTGGATGGAAAACTCTAGCTTCAAGAATGCTCAAGTAATTGGAGTTAGACATGATAACCTCTACAAGGTTTGCACACGTTCTTTACAAGCTTTGGTTCATGACTCTTCAAGTCTTTGTGATCTTTGGCATCGGAGATTGGCTCACTTACACTTCTGAGCCCTACCTATTATGGAGAAGATGGTGACGGGCCTTCCTAAGTTCAACCAGGAGCACGAAGGCACATGCAAGGGCTGCGCATTGGGTAAGAATATAAAAGCACCTTTTCATAGTAGAGAAAATAGATCTAAGTGTATTTTAGACCTGATTCATTCTGATTTATGTGGAACTATGTCTGTTCCTTCTTCGGGTGGTTTCTTGTATTATGTTCTTTTCATTGATGATCACTCTAGGAAGACTTGGATTTATTTCTTGAAATCTAAAGAATCTGAGGAAGTGCTGGATAGGTTAAAGAGTTTAAAGCTTTGGTAGAAAATCTTTCTGGTAAAAGAATTAAGGTCCTCAGATCTGACAATGGTGGAGAATACACCTCTGGTAGTTTTCGGAATTTTTGTATTGATGCATGGATTAAGAGGGAGTTCTGTGTTCCCTATAATCCTCAACAAAATGGTGTTGCAGAAAGAAAGAACAGGACGATCGTGGAAGCAGCAAAGGCCATGATCCATGATCAAGATTTGCAAACATTCTTATGGGCAGAAGCTTCCAGGACAGCTGTATATGTTCAGAATAGAAGTCCTCATAAGATCTTGGAGAATATGACTCCAGAAGAAGCCTTTACAGGGAAGAAGCCTGAAGTCAATCATTTGAGGATCTTTGGAAGTCCTGTCTATATGTTCCCAAGGAAAAGAGAACCAAGTTGGAGCCTTCGCAAGAAGGGAATATTTGTGGGCTACAGTGAGACATCAAAAGCTTACAGAATTTACATTCTTATGGGCAGAAGCTTCCAGGGCAGCTGTATATGTTCAGAATAGAAGTCCTCATAAGATCTTGGAGAATATGACTCCAGAAGAAGCCTTTACAGGGAAGAAGCCTGAAGTCAATCATTTGAGGATCTTTGGAAGTCCTGTCTATATGTTCCCAAGGAAAAGAGAACCAAGTTGGAGCCTTTTGGCAAGAAGGGAATATTTGTGGGCTACAGTGAGACATCAAAAGCTTATAGAATTTACATTCCAGGTCAGAAGTTGATCGAGATCAGTAGGGATGTCACATTCGAGGAAGATGTTGCATTTAGAAGATCCAGGGGGATTCATATGGAGATTGATAATGAAGAGTCTCCTCAGGATATGGAAGTTGACCATACTCCTGAGATTCAAAGGGAGACTTCAGAACCAAAAGAAGACACTGATCCTGTTGAACCCTTGGAACCTACTGATGGGCCCACTGACATTGTTATTGGGAGAAAGAGACCTCTATGGGCCAGGCGTACTATGCAAGAGGCTGAAAGTTTTGCAGCTCCTAGAGGCACATTCAGAGAAAGCAAAAGGCCACATAAGTTCTCCAGTTATGTTGCCTTGATGAGTCAGATTATAGAATCCAAGCCTACCTGTGTTGAGGAAGCATCGAGTCATCAGGTTTGGAGAGATGCTATGACAGAGGAGTATCAATCAATTCTTAAAAATGATGTTTGGGATATTGTTCCTAGACCTGAGGGCAAGTCTGTGGTATCTTCTAAATGGCTATTTAAGATTAAGCATGTTGCAGATGGAAGCATTGAGAAGTACAAGGCAAGATTTGTCGCTCGTGGGTTCTCTCAGAAAGAGGGAGTTGATTATGATGAGACATTTGCTCCTGTTGCTCGCTACACTTCAGTCAGAACCATCATTGCTATTGCTGCATCCAAAGGATGGAAGATTCACCAGATGGACGTGAAGACAGCCTTTCTCAATGGAGTGATTGAGGAAGAGGTTTATATAGAGCAACCTGATGGATTTGAGATTCATGAGAAGGAGTCACATGTTTGCAAACTGAAGAAGGCCTTGTATGGTCTTAAGCAGGCTCCTCGTGCATGGTACGAAAGGATTGATCGGTACCTGTCAAGTTTGGGTTTCTTAAAGAATGATGCTGATTCAAATCTCTACTTCAAGGTAATCAATGGTGATGCATTAATTTTGGTTTTATATGTTGACGATCTGATCCTTACTGGAGAAGATCACCTGATTCTTGAATGTAAGAAGGAATTGACTTCTGAATTTGAGATGAAGGACCTTGGGCTCATGCATTACTTCCTTGGCTTAGAAGTCTGGCAGAAACCAGATGGAATGATTCTAAGTCAAGGGAAGTACACCATTGATATACTTAAGAGGTTTGGCATGATGGATTCTACAAAGCCATTGCTCTACAGGATCCTATGCTAGAGACCACATCTTGCATAATAGAGCATACTTGTGTGGCACAGTTGGATATGGGTTGAGGTATACTTTGATGCAAACTTGGAGTTACATGGTTTTGATTCGATTGGGCAGGTTGTGTCACAGATCGGAAGAGCACCTCTAGTTGTTGCTTTAGTTTGGGTTCTGCTATGATTTCCTGGTGCAGCAGGAAGCAGTCATCTGTAGCAAGTACAGCAGAGGCCGAGTACATTGCAGCTTGTATGGCAACTCGGGAAGCATTTGGCTTCGTAAGCTCCTTTCGGATTGTTCAACAATCAATGGAGCCTACTATCATTCCTTGTGATAATCGAAGTTGTGGAAGCTTTCTCCAATCCCTTTTTCATGACGTAACCAAGCATGTTGAGATCAGTACCACTATATCGAGATATGGTGCGGAAGGCTGCAATTGAGGTACATTAGCGATGAGCGACGGCAGATATTCTCACCAAGCCTCTCGCCAGGATAAAGTTTGTGTACTTCCGAGATAAGCTTGGTATGGTGGAGAATCCAGCCTTGACTGAGTAAGAGTCTCAGTATCAGTGAGCCTTGTTTAATGAGTTCTTCTCTAAGAGAGAAGTTCAAGGTGAAATCCCTTGTTTAATGCATTTTCCTCTGAGACGGAGGAATTTGAGGTGCAAGCCCTTGTTAATGCATTTTCTTCTGAGATGGAAGAATTTGAGGTGTAAGCCCTTGTTTCCACCCCTCTGAGCTTGAGTCATGGTGGATGTCATGACTCCATGACACATCTTGTACTTGTGAATGTCATGTTGAGGTGACAACATCACGCAAGTGATGAACACTTGTACACACCATAGTATGGTTGTAGCCATTATGGTTGATATCGTGTTGAGGCGATATCTGATATCACGTTGAGGTGATATTCTTCTTTTCACATCTGGTTGTAGCCAATGTGATGAGCATCATGTTGAGGTGATTTCTCTTGAGCAGCTGGAAGTTCTCTCCCTAGCTGAGAGGGAGTGTTAATGTTATTGAGCAGCTTCGGGTTCATCCTTCCAGCCACGAGTGAAGACATAAATAAATGTAGCCTATTGGCTATTTATTTATATGTGACAATTAATGAGTATGGGCGCATCTCTTGGCAATAATATAATTCTTATTTTGGGCCGACTTTCATTGTAAATTATATTTATTGAAATTATATTGTATCTTGGCCGACCTTGTACATGAAGAGGTGCGACCTCTCTCATTTGTATATATACAAGGTTACATTCTTCCATTCATCATTCATCAAGCAAGTTCGATTCATTATCTCATAAGTGCGAATTTCTTCTAAGTCCGAATTTCTTCTAAGTGCGAATTTCTTCAAGAGCTGAAGTGCGAATATCTTTGAAGGGCAGTTTTATATTGTCAAAAGTGCAGGTCATTATCTGTTATTGTATCTGGTGTAGGTACAGAATATTGGCCTTGTGTTCGGCCTCATTGTAAAGAGAATTGTTGCCACTGTTTATATATATAAAAGAGATCTTTGTTGCTGGGTTTTTCTCCCTCAAGAGCGTTTTCCCAGGGTATCTGCTGTGTTATTTTGTCTGATTTGAATTAAGTTTCTGTGCTTATAATCTGTTCATTAAAATTTACAGTTTTCACACAACAATGAACACTAATCTAGAAGGAACAATGCAAATAAACTTGCAAAGCACAACAAATATGCAGACAGGCAGAATCAGAAAGTAGAAACCATTAATATGACTTATTTTCAGTGCCAAGTGTATATTTAAAACGTTCCATGGAGTAAGCTTAAAATAGCCACTTATCTTAAAAGAGCAAAGATTTGTCAAATATTCTTATTCTATGAAGCAAAAGATGAGATTTTTCAAGGTGACTATTATGAAGAAATACAAATAATCTCCTGCAATGTTAATGTTTTTCTGTTAAAACCTGGCCTCCATACCCCCAGAAGTTGGATTTCACTGAAACTGAGATCCAAGAGCTTACAATGAGTTGCTTGACATCTCATCAAAAGTAAAATATACACCATGACAAATGTTGTAAAGCCTTGCAGAAGGGGAGCCTACTCCCCAATTATTGATCAGCTTGTGCATACTCCCTTTTATAATGCTTGAACATTATATTGCATTAAATGTAATCCAGGACGCTGGATTATAATGGTAGGTGGCCTGGTTTCTGCTGCCAACCCTAGTTAGCATGGGATATTAATGGACATTGAATGTGAAAGGGATAATTGAACATGTTTTCTACATTGGTGTACATGAGATTTTTATAGTGCTCCACGAGGACGCGTCCCCTATGTTTTTATGCTGTTTCCCGTACCGGGTACGAAACGGGGACGCGGGGACGACTAGGAAACGTCCCCTAACCGTCCCCTTTTTCCCTCCAAGTACCCGGTACTTCCAGGGGACTTTTGGCAAAAGGCAGGGGACGTAGGGTACTTCTAGAAGTACCCGAAACTTCCCAGCCGTCCCTCATCCGTACCGGGTACTTCTAGAAGTACCCTACGGCCCAGCAGCAAAAAAAACACATTTTTATAAAAAAATTAAAGTTTTTTAAAATGAAAAAAAGGCATGGGCGGGCCCACAAGGGATGGCCCATACCACTTAACCTAATTTATGTCTTATATATGCCCTAAAATGAGAAAAAGCAACTCATTTTTACATTTGGCTTGTGAAGTGAAGGAGAGCAAAAGAAGAGCAGCTGAGTGAAGGATCCCTAGACTAGTCAGTATCGTCGGACTCCAGCCTTATGTTGGGATGTTAATCCCAAAGATGCTATGCAGATTGAGGAGAATGCACATGAGGGATTGGTTGGGGTTCCATTGGTTGAGGCAGATCCTTCTATTGACATGGACACTGACACTAACTTAGACTCGAGCTCTGATGGCAAGGGCGATGCTGATTTAGACCTACCTTTTACTGATTAGGGACCTTAGACAGCGATATATTTTCTTAGTTTTATGTTTAGCATGTCATTTCATAGTTGAGACTTGGAGCCTTTGGGCATTTTGGTTATAATTATCAGACTTTTATATGATATGTGTGCACATTGATAATGAAAAGCATTTGAATTTTATTAATTTGTTTGTCGATTCTCATGTGAAATCTCAATTCAAGTCTAATGATATGTATTAAGCTTATACAAATGTCTAGAATGAATGCTTTATCAATGTTATGCTATGAACATTTGAAATTTCTGTATATTTTTAAAAAATTCCCTATTTTTTTATCAGCCGTCCCCTGCCGTCCCCTAAAAAATGACCCAAAAGTACCCCCGTACCGAAAACGCATCCCACCGGGTACTCCCCATCCCCGAAACCCAGTAAATCATTTTTACAGTCCATTAGATTTAAAAAAACTGGAGAAAACTGTATATAATATCATAGTTACAAAATTCACTGATTTAATCCCAATTAATTGCACTCGCCTCCTTAAATGATTTTATCTTATAAAAATTTGTGATTTTTTTATTTAATCATTCAACCCAAATTTTGACCTTTTTTGGCAATTTTTGGTGATTTTATTGGGAAAAAGTTAAAATATCATAGTTACAAAATTCACTGATTTAATCCCAATTAATTGCACTCGCCTCCTTAAATGATTTTATCTTATAAAAATTTGTGATTTTTTTATTTAATCATTCAACCCAAATTTTGACCTTTTTTGGCAATTTTTGGTGATTTTATTGGGAAAAAGTTAAAACTAAAGATTTTTTGGAAAGTTGCAATTTAAGTGCAATTTTTTGGTTAAAGAATTTAGGGTTTCTGGGTTTTTTTTGTTTGTTTATTTGTTATGTTTTCTGTGACAAATTTTCAGATTTTTTCTAACCCTAACCCATATTTTTCCTGATTAACTGAAAAAATCTTTCTTCAATTTGCCGATTTACTCCTGAGAAAGATTTTTGCTTCTATGTATGATATGTTTTACATCAACATTACAGATCACATTCCATAATGTTTTCTATTTTACCACATGCCTATGTCAGACAAAATCCTAACTCCCATAAACATCAAAGATCTGTTTCAGAAAGAATAATATTTAATATTCTTCACAGCAAATTTTGAAAGACATAAAGGGAACTTTTGTACTTTCATCAAAATTTTGTTTTCCAAGGATTATCCACATTACTAGGAACCCCCAGGATAATACCACCATCCTAATTCACTTCTCCAGGATACCATCAGAATCTCTATTCACTCTGAAATTAGGTAGAGGTAAAGGAGACTATTAGTCTTCTACCATCTGCAGGTCGAGGGTGATTCCTCTTGCAATAAGGTATAATCCTTGATCACCAGGATAGCCTGGGGATTTGTGACCAATTTGTACCTCCCTGTTGAGAGAATTTCTCCTCAGCAGAGCTTTGAATTCAGGACTCCAAATAACCAAAAGAGGATAATCAATATATGCAATCGGATTCTGAAATAATTACTTAGAAACTTTCCTAATACCCACTCGAAATCACCCAAAAAAAAAGAAGAAAAAACCAATTACACCAATGCCCAGGAACTGAATACATCAACAAGGAAAAAAAGGAAAAAAAAAATTACACTAATGCCCAGGAACTGGATACATCAACAAGGCAAAAGGACCTGCAAAATCAGAATTCAAAGAAAGAAATTATAAATGGCAAAATTGAAAATAGAAACCATAAACAACATTAATTTAGGGGATAATTAATCCAGTAAATTTCTTCCACAATAAAACCATATGAATTTTGTACAGCATGAAGCAAGAGCAAAATTTAGAAGCTACTACTTGCTAATTAATTCCAAAACAATTTGATTTTATTGAGAACTTGCCAAATTTTTGTATACAAAATACAAAACATTGAAAAAATTAAAAAAGAGAAAAAAATGATTCATCTTAGATGAGATTCACTCAGATTTCTAGAATAGTTCTTTAAAAATTTCCCTACAATGAGAATAAATAAAATGATTGGACAGAACTGCAATGGAATAATATACATCAATCAGGCAGAAAATGTTTTCAATAAAAGAAATTACAGAAATATCAATAAATTGAAAATGGCAAAACTGGGAACCTGAAAATAACTAATATTATGGAAAAATTACTGCATTTCGTTCCTATGGGACCATGTCATGTTAATTCAGGGAATATTTATGGATATGAAAATTGGTTCCATTGAAAAGGGGAAATTAGAGACACTGGAAAATACCCCAAGCAGTAGCAGAAATCTAGAAAACCCGAGTAAATCTAACCCCACTATTGCCCAAAAGAATGTAAGGATAATGGGGTTCATTTTTGAAAATTTTCTAATCAAAATTAGCATATGGAAAATGGAGAAACAGAAACCTTAAAAATGCCTGATTAACAGAGGAGTTACTACAGCAAGATGGTTGTCTAAACTTGGAGAAAATTACTGGACAAGAAAATCAAAATTATTGGAAAGAAACAAACAGATACATTAAACATTACCACTTAATAGTGGCAGAAACTTGGAAGATCCAATGCCCAAATTTAACCCCAAAATTGTCTGGTAAATTGTGATGTAATGGTAAATGTGTGCATCATTAATGGAAGGTTCAAATTTGCACACTTCAAGGCGAACAATATGTTGAGGATTTAACATGGGTGCATTTGTAAGGTAAAAGTGTGCATCGTTAATGTAAGGTTCAAATTTGCACACTTCAAGGCAGCCAATATGTGGAGGATTTAACATGGGTGCATTTGTAAGCGTCCATCCCCACCCTCCAATAAAGCAGAACACGGTGTCATACCAATACCACAATCAGGCAGTGTACAGTCTCACCTCACCCTAGAAAGCAACTGACACGTAGTGTATTGAAACATTGAGTACATTACTAGTTTCTATGCTTACAACATAGTCAAACCCACTCTCCAGCAAGGCAACCCATGGTCTCACCTTGACACTGTAATCAGGCACCATACAGTCTCACCCCAGCACTGCACTGCACTGCAATAAGGCTCCATAAACTGTCAATACCAATGGTGAAGTGGTAAAGAGGTGCATTGTTAAAGTCAAAAGATAGCGATTAGGTTCAATTTTCCAGGCTGCAGGATGACCCATACATAGAGCATTGAATTAGGTACTTTCATAAGTCTCCTACCAAGGTTCAGCCGCAATCTCCAGTAATCTCCAGTAAAGCAAGCAACAGTCAAGTAACGACTCCACAATTAAGTGGCCCACAGTCTTATTCCTGCTCCACATCCGGATTGAGTTATAATAAGGTGGCCTGCAGTCTCATTGCGTATGGCAACAAGATTCAAATTGTCAGATTAAAAAGAAGCCAAAATGTGGAGCATTGAAAATGAAATACATTCTCATGCAGCTCACAGTCTTGCCTCAACACAATGAAATAGTCTACTGTCTCAAGAGCACACCACAAATTGTCAAAGACACATACTTCACTAACCCTAACCACCACTCTTAGTATTAATTGTGTAATGGTAAAGAGGCGCTTTGTTAAAGAGAGTGGTAATGTCCAAATACCCAGACTGTAAGGTGACTGATATGTGGAATATTGAAAATGAGGTACATCCCCAGGTCTGGCTCAGGTTCAACCCCATTCTCTAGTAAGTCAGCCCACAGTCTCGCCCAGCACCACAATTAGGTAGTTTACAGTCTCATTCCTAATCCAAACCTCCACGGCACTGTAAAAAGGTGGACTACAGTCTCAGTGCCTGTGGTATAATTGGAAAGGGATATATTCTCTAATAAAAGTAATTAGATTATTTGTAGGTGTTCAAACCAGCTAGCCAGCAACGCATCCCATAATCTTGCCTTGAAGCTGCAGTTAGATGGCCTACAGTGTCAATCCCACAATGCAAATCCACACCAAAGCGAAGTGACTTACAGTCTCACACCAACACCACACACCCACACAACAGCAAGGCAACATAAAGCCTTAGTGCTGGTGGTGTAATTTATAAAGGGGTATATTGTTAGACTGAAAAACTTAAAATTCTGACAATGCAATTCAAGTCAAGTCGAGTCATTAAGTGATATGCGGAGTATTAAAAATGAAATGAATTTGTAAGTGTGTTCAACTCCACTCTAGTGAAACGATCTACAGACTTTCCCCTACACAAACCGTCCAAGGTCTCAATCCTGCTCCAGGCGCCCACCAGACCACAATAAAGTGGCCTACAGGTCTCATTGCCTGTAACGTAATGGTAAAGGAGTCCATTACTAGAAGAGGGCCATAAAAGGTGGTTGCTTTGCAATTTCTTCCCCAAACTTGTGTTCCATAGGGTCAAACTCACACACTGCAAGGCAAGTGATAGGTAGAGTATTGAAAATGGAGTACGACAGTGTGCGTCTTAAGACTCTAACCAAAGTTCAACCCCACTCTAGAGTATGGCAACCAACAATCTAGCACAGGCATTACAATTAGATAGCCCAAAACCCCAGCAACACAATAAGGCCACATTCAGTCATAATGCCTGTAGTGTAATAGTAAAGGGGTGAATTGTTAAAATAAGTAACTAGGATCAAATTCCCACACGGCAAAGCCAAAGTATTGAAAATGAGGTACGTTAGTAAGAGTCTAACCCAGAATCAACCTCACTCTCTAGTAAGAGAGCCTACCATCTGACCCAGATATCACAACTAGGCAGCCTAAACTCTCAGTGACAAAATTCTAAACACATAACCAAACATAAATTCTTATCTTTTTTTATACAAGTGGTGTTTCTGCAGTCCCTCAAATAATATGATAATTTTTTTGGGGTTTAGATATGTAGTTTCAAGTCAATCTACATGAACCCCTGGTTCAAAGAACCCATCTCTCATAAGCATCAATGGTCCATTTGGAACTCATTGCATATACAAGATGCATTCCTGAAGGCTTGCCCATCCCAGGATTACTCTGGTCCAAAAGAAGTTAACCGTGGAATTATCACCGTAATCAAGCCCACTTAGCTTGCGAATTCATTTATAAAACCTTCAGCAATTGTTGCGACTTATCTCGCCTTATAACAGTTCATTCATTTTACACAAGTTGCCATAAAGAAAAAAATAACACTTTCCAGCTACAACTACCAAGCGTTCAGAAATAAAAATGAAAAATTCAAGTCCAATACATAGAGAAAAAAATTGATACTTACCTCAATAGCTTTGCTGGGGGCGACCCGGATGACATTGACGCCGTTTCCTCTAAACAAACCCTGCCAACCCTCATGCCGCATAATGTGGTGAAACACCTCGGTCATAGAATTCCCGCTGCTGCCCACCATCAAATGCGTCCTAATTGTCTCTAACGGTGCAACAGCCGTCCTCGAAACAGCCCCGGCAATGGCCCCGCTCAGCAGCCTCTTCAGCGCAGCATTCCCAATCCGCACTTTTAAACCCCACTTCCCACGCTTCGCCACTACCACCTTCTTCTTCTTTTCGGTACTCGACTCCTCCTCCAGGCCTACAATCTCGGGCTGAGAAATCATGGTCTTGAAGCCAAATTCTGAGGCCGAGGCCGTGGACGTGAGATAGCGGTTGCCCAAGGTCATATCCGATGGCGCCGCCTCCGGCACTGCCTTCGCCATCGGCGGCGCGGCCGAGACCATCCTTCGAATCTGCCTGTCATCGGCGGGACTCGAAGGCGGAACCCCCACGCTCACCTGCCCCACGCTTGCAAACAACCCCACGGGCAGAAGCCTCTGTTTCGAGTTCCATTGCAGGCTTATGACCGCATTTCGTTTGCTGCTGCCGGTTCGAATCTCTGCGCCACCACTGCCGCCGCAGTTAATGCTCATGCCCTTGCTGCAAACTCCGCTCGCGCCCCTCTCGCACGTATTGTTCATATTACTTTCTTCCTCTTCTTCGCCCGCCGAAGCTCATTGACCAAACAAGCTCGAACGCGCGACTCACGTTCGAAAAGGCAAACTGGTCTACACCATCGATGCTCCAGGAATCGAACCAGGACAGAATGGTGCCTGATTCTCCGGATCCTCCGTCCGTCAATTGACGTCCTTTCTGTTGCAGGGTTAACGAATGAATGGACGGGAGAAGATATGTTTCTTCTTCCCCTACCTCCCTCGAAATTTGGTGGCTGTTGTTGACAAAAAAGAAATACTTCTGCTTCTGTTTTTATGGAAACCTCAATGCAGGGCTCCACGTCATCGTCCGGGTGTCGAGAACACCAATGACACGTCACCTGGCTCTCCACGTAAGCAGAAAATTTCTATTGCGGTCAAAAAAAGGGAATAGTTTGAAAAACACGGCGAGATTAGGTGAAAGTAGTATTTGGTGGGTGGACATAGAATTTCAAAGCTAACTTTTTCTTCTCGTATATTTTACGAATATTATAGTTTTGTTCACGAGGTTAAGAATATTTTAATGTTTTCTTTTCTTTTACCCTAATTTAATATATTACACATGCGAACCACAAACTATGATTCCCTAAGTCTGACGTCCTTGCTTATGTTAAAAAATTAATAATGATTAAATCTAGCAATTAGATTTATAGGTTCAATGGGTTTGTCGATAGATTTTAGAAGAAATTATAGAATTTATTCCATATTCTTATTTATTTATTTATTTACAATTAAAACTTAAATTTATCTATAGTCAAATTATGTTAGTAAAATGTAGGTAAAACTCTATGGTATCTAGTCTCAATTTTGTCTTTTTTTCAATGGATTATATTAGGGTTTAAATTTGATGGTTATGATTCTATTTGTTTTGATGTTATTAGTCAAGTGGAAATTTTAAGAATATTTAGGAATATTTTATTATATAAAAGAAGAGATTTTATAGTTAAATATTTAATCATCACTATTATTATTTTGTCCTCTAAATATAATCATTAGAGTGTTTTTGTTCATATGAATAATATTTGCTTCCAGTGGATTCTTGAGCCAACCCTTATCTAAAATATGTACAATTTAATTATCTAATATGCTAGATATTTTAATTCTTTAGATTTGACAATTAGAATGAATAATATTGTCCATATGAATAATGTTTGCTTCCAGTGGATTCTTGAGCCAACTCTTATCTAAAATATGTACAATTTAATTATCTAATATGCTAGATATTTTAATTCTTTAGATTTGACAATTAGAATGAATAATAATTAGATTTATTTAATTTTATGTTTATTTATTTTCTATGAATTAGAATAATCTAATTATTGTTTGACTTGATAATTGTGATTTTTGTAATGAATAACTATCTTATATCTTACTTGTATAAAGAAACATAGTTTTACACTATATTAGTTGTGATGATATTCTTTATTTGTTGTGTGCAAGCTTTTTTTATCAACAATACCACCCCAACGGGGTTTGAACCTTGGTGGCATGAACAACAATGCCACCTTTAAACCATCACACCATGCCAATATCGGTTGTTGTGTGCAAGTTTTAATTGTGTATAAATGGAATAGATAAATTAAAGAAGAGCATATTCTTTTATTTATGTTGCATAAAAGTAAAAGCTAAATTAAAATTAAGCAAAGGATAATATTAAAAATAGAAATGGATATTATTTAATTATATTGTAATTCTTTTACTATGATATTATGCATAAGTCAAACTATATTATATAACTAGCATATATATATATTAAATATTAATATATATATAAAATATGCCAAGAGTTATCTTTTCTCTAAGCGCCTATTAATAGAGGTCTTTATGAATTTGTCAATAAAACTGCTTTATAAACAAAGAAAAAAAAACTATTGAAAAATAAACAAAAAATAAATAAATACA
>VDFB02385401.1:0-32777 GCA_007258455.2 Sequoia sempervirens | reverse complement strand
TTTTTCCTTCATGTTATTTTATTAATTTTATTTATTTTATATATATAATATATATTATTTATAATATATTTTTTATATATAATATATATATTGTATTTATATATATATTCATATAAATTTATAATTTGTTTAAAATATAAATGATTATAAATTTATTTCAGATAATTATATATATATATATATATATATTTAAATATAATGTTAAATAGTGCATGTAAAGCATGAATAATTATTTTATATTGAAATGTTTTAAATGAAAAAGTTGGTTTTTCATTATTTTGTATAAATGTGAAATTGGAGATAACTATTAGTTTTAATTTCCATATTGTTTGAAAAAAATTTATATTTTAGTTGATTAATTTCATGCAATATGTTATAGATTCGATTGGATTTAGAAAATCCTAATGTTAGGTTCTTATTTTTCCTGAATTGCTTTTAGTTGGTTTTACTCTTATTGGGAAAATTGGGGTTATATGAGTTTATAAGTCTTCCAAATACAGTTTCTTTGTGAGGGAGTTGTTTTTATGATGGATCGATATTTTGAATGAACTAGGGTAGTGCACATAGTTCTATTCGGTTTAGACAACTGGTTCTATGAATGCGTTGTGTTGTCTATTGTATTAAGTTTATATTTGATGTTGGTATGTGTGCCCCTTGTCTACCCATAGCTAGTGGAATTAGTTTCCTTATGTTGTTATTAGGGGAATGACTCTTTATGAGGGCTGGCACACAAAGTGGTGCCTAGGTAACTCATGTAGAGTTGGTTTAATCATTGAAAAATAAATCAATACATTAGGTAGTCTAAAACCTTTAACTAGATTAATTATGCCTTGCTCATGGACTCAAGGGCTAGTTTAGACTTGGGGATGAGTCGAGAAGGCCTAGAATGGCAATATCGATATCTTTTCATTATGAAATATAATCGATTCCACAATAGATTGCATGTGGGGACGGGTTTTGTAAGAGGTTACCAGGGTAACCCAAGATGGGGGCCGGAACCTAGGAAGATTCGCTTAGGTAACCTATGCAACATTGTGATGACACTCCACCTATAATAACAGTATCTTTATGAACTTATTGTACTTGATCCTTCAATTCTAGAAGCAATGTAACTATTATGTTAAGTTTGTACTTGTATAGTTTTATCTATGGTTTTTCCTATGTCTAGGGTTTGTATGTTTAGGGAACCTTTTTACTATCTCCTAGCATGGGAGGTGGGCCTACGAGTACCACTTGGTTGGTTGGAATGTACACCTGAAATCGTTGGGTCCCCAGTTCTTGTTCGCGATGATGAGTATTTCTTGATTAGAGAGCTCGCGTGCGGATATGTACTTTCTCTCATGTTTCATTTGTATCAATGGATACCTTATATATGTATCACTCCTCAATTGTAATCGGGGAGAATTTTTGTAACTTGTAACTATACACTTTTGTATGACCTACCTCATTTGGAAATGAGTATTGTAATTGTTATTATAAATGCAATGTAAGAATGAATCATTTTAGAACTTTATACCTTCAGTGATGTAATTTATTTGTTATTGAATGTATGTTCTTAAGTTTATGAAAATTAATCACATGCTATGTTTAGTTACTTTTGTTATTTATGGGATTTGCATGTAGTGCGTTGTCGCATATCTTATGGAATGTTTGCATTAATGATGTTCATGTTACATGTGATAATACACTTTTAAAAAAAAAATTATTACAGTTCTATAGTGATTGCAACATTCCTTAAGGTTACGTGGCAGGGCATTACAAAAAGCAAGAAGTTGGGTCCACGAAGAGGGGAAGTTTTGGCTAAAAAAATCTTGCAAAAAATATGTATGCATAATGCTTCAAGTACCTGAGCCTAAAAAAACATGTGCCCATTATAATGTGTACATGTTTTATAACATGTACAAGTCATTTATTTGAAAAATTAAATAAATTTTAGAAATGTGTATGCATTTTGTAATGCAAAATACATACACATTTTTAAAATGTATTTAATTTTTTAAATAATCAAGAAAATAAAGAATGCATATGTGTCTTGTAATGCATACGTGTTTTTAAAATTTTGAATTCTCAACCCACATGTTGCCTCAGTTTTAGGCTCGAGAAAGGCTTAGCAACCTGGCCTTTAGCCTTTGACCTACAACTAAACAACTAAGGCAGATTGAAGAAGAATTCCCAACTTTGAAAATATGGCTAATGGACATTTTTTCTGAATCAATCTATAAAATTGAAACCCAGTAGAGAACACAATGAATAGTTTCCAAATATATAATTTTTATTAATATAATATTATATTTATTATTTTTTAATTAATTTATAAGAAAACTAGTCCTTAAAGTTGAAATATTAGGCTTTTTTATTTTTTAATAATTTTTTTTAATTAAATTTCTTGTAAAAAAAATATATGGCATAAATCTTCAAACAATTCTCTACACAATGAAAAAAAAAATCAAAAAATATTTAGTTTAGGTCCAATTATTTTTTCTGTACACGTTGATTTTTAAAAATAACAATTAAGGCCAATAAAAATTCAATTAGAAAAAATATATTAAAAAAAATAGAACAAAATTCCCTCATCAATTTTCATGTTGTTAGCTCTCTTTACCCAAAAGGAATTAGCAAAATAAATTTATTTGGGTCAAATAGTGGTGTCCGTACATATGCCTGATATGGTAAAAAAATATGGACTTTTAAAAAGTGGTTTTATACATCCCTATAAAAATTTAATTTCTATCATATGGGTATTTGAATAAATTACATATTTGGAAACTAGATTCAAAATGCTAAATTTCATATTACTTAATTTTTTAATATTCATTGTGTAAGTGCCTCAAATTTTTAGTCCAAGTATGAAAATTCTTAAGAAAAAAAAAATGCTTCCACTTTTTGAGCTTTTTGTGGACCCAACTTCTTGCACCAACCCTATTTTGTGCATTTGTAGAAAAATTATAGGTAAGTTGAACTATTTTGAACTTCAATACATTGTTCTATTATACTCTGTATAACAAAATGTGGTCATTGAACAAGAATTTAGAAGTGAGTTACAACCCTATGTGTTTTCCATCATGCAACTATTATGTGCATTTTCTATTCCAAACGTATGACGATATTGAAATGGAATGTTTGTTGAAAGTAAGGGTTGTTATAAAATATGAAGGTGAACTTCAATACATTGTTTTGTTAAAGTTTTCATAACAGAAAGTGCTCATTGAACAAGAATTGACAAGTGAGTCACAACCTTGTGTGTTTTCCATTTCCTACAATTTTTTTGTGCATTGTCTGTTTGAAATGTATGACGATATTGAAATGGAATGTTTGCTAAAAGTAAGGGTTATTAAAAAATATGAAACTAAACTTCAATACATTATTTTATTATAGTCTCCATAATAGAAAGTGCTCATTGAAGAAGAATTGACAAGTGAGTCACAACCTTGTGTGTTTTCCATTTCCTACAACATTTTTATGCATTTTGTATTCGAAATGTATGGCGATATTGAAATGGAATATTTTCTGAAAGTAAGGGTTGTTAAAAAATATGAAGTTGAACTTCAATACATTGTTTTATTATAGTATACATAATAGAAAGTGCTCATTGAACAAGAATCAACAAGTGAGTCACAACCTTGTGTGTTTTTAATTTCCTGCAACTTTTTTGTGCATTTTCTATTTAAGATGTATGACAATATTGAAATAGAATGTTTGCTGACAATATTGAAATAGAATTTTTGTTGGTTGTTATAAAATATGAAGCTGAACTTCAATAAATTGTTTTTTACAGTCTGCATAATAGAAAGTGCTCATTGAACAAGAATTGAGAAGTGAGTCACAACCTTGTGTGTTTTCCATTTCTTGCAACTTTTTGTGCATTTTCTATTTGAAATGTATGATGATATTGAAATGGAATGTTTGTTGAAAGTAAGGGTTGTTTTAAAATATGAAGGTAAACTTCAATAATTGTTTTGTTACAGTCTACATAATAGAAAGTGCCCATTAAATAAGAATTAAGAAGTGAGTCGCAACCCTATGTGTTTTCCATCCTGCAAATATTATGTGTGCCACATTTTTTGTTCCAAATGATATGATGATATTGAAATGGAATGTTTGCTAAAAGTAAGGGTTGTTATAAAATATGAAGCTCAACTTTAATATATATTTTTTTGTTATAGTATGCATAAGAGAAAGCTCTCATTGTGTGTGCTTACATTTGTAAGTAAGTTTGACATAAATAATAAGACTTGAGGTGGCATTTCCTACCATTACTTGATGGCATTTGACATTGTTTATAATGAAATTTTACATGGCAATAAAAAGTTTCATGAAATCTGCAAGAACATAGTATTATATTTTTTTAATTAAGAGGGTAAAATGATTTTGACCCAAGTTATGAACTGGTGAGGTTACAAATGGGGGACAGAGCATCCCTAATATAAATTGTCAAAAACTACACCCCAAAGGGATTGGGGCTTTGATGGAAAGATTAACAATACAACTTAATAATCGGACCATGCCACTATTGGTAGAAGATAGTAGTCTTCAAACATACCAAAATAATGTAATTCCACACCATAATTGTTCAATAATTGCATGATCAAAGATAATGTAATTCCGCACCATAATTGTTTAGTAATTACATGATCAAAGGCCAAATGGAAAATGACTATTGTCAGCCTATCTCATCGTCTCCTACAATGCCTTTTATGTGCAATTGAGGAGATGCTCAGATAAAATCTTATAGGCTTCTTTGGGTCCTTGGCACTGACGGTGGAGTGATTCCACTTACATAGATCCTCACTATTATATGTGTAACAAGAGGGTTCGGGGAAGCCTCTACTTTGACCATTGCACTTTCAACACCTTCTGTAATACCGTTTCGTGTCGGTTGTTTTGGACTTGTGTGTGAGTTTCTGTGTGTGCTTCATTGATTACTATGTTATTTGATTATGTGGAAAATATAATATGTTAGTAATCATGTTTAAATAATTAATTAAATCATAAGTGATTTGCAAGGTTATTTAAAATATGATTAGAAATTAAAGTAATAATCAATTAAATTAAATCAAATGATTTAGAACAAATGATCAATCAAATTAATTCATTAAAAGTAAAAGTGATATTATTAGATAAATTGATTTAAATTGTTATGAACAAATAATCTTGAAAAGATAATTATTATCATAAGAAATTTAATGGATGCTTATTTAGAATCTTGTAAATGGTTGTTTTTTAATTATTCTAATGTGGAAGTAATTAATTAATAATGTATTGTGGAGATAATGAATATATATTCAAATAAAAGTTTAATTTTGAGGATTTAAATTTATTTAATTTTAATCATATGCATGAAAAAAGGCAACAAAAGGAATTAAGGATTAAATATTATCTTGATTTATTTCTTGAGATGTGACTTTTGGTATTTGCTGGAAGAGGAAATGGAAGAGACTTTGTGTGAGATTTTATTTAGAGGATTTTGGGTATTGGAAGGGGGTTGCATTCTCTTTCCAACAGATTTTGGGAGAAATTTGGCAGTCAATTTTCTATTATAGTGTGCATTCTTTTAGTATTCTGTAAATTCATTGAGGCATAAGATTGTAGTTGAGGGGAAGATATTGGAGCTGCTGCTGGAAACACTCATTGGTGGAGGATTGGATCGGCGAAAGGGATAGAGCTTCTACAGATCTTCTTCAAACGCAAGACGCCAGGTTCCTTTCTTATTTATTTGCTGTAGCATTAAATAAAATAGCAATTGATTGGATTTGTTTCGTTGTGCATGAAATTTTCATCTGGGGATTGGGATTTCTATTGTGAAAATGAAATTTAGTTGGGTTCTGGACTGTCAATTATTAAACTGAAATTTTCTAGGAGTTCGGGACTGTTGTTCATTTAAATGAAATTAATTGTTGGATTGTACTGTTGTTTATTATAATATATCTAAGATGGGAATTCTGGAAAAAGAACCAGTAGTATTGTAGTTTTGTTTAGAAATTTTAATTAATCAACTTAAGAATAATCTTTTTATTGGGAAAATAAATAATTTTCTTAAAAATAAATTTTGTATCTGTATATTGTTGTCCTATTTATATATCAGGCTCTATATTTGAATTATATAAATACATATATATATGTATAAATATATATATATATATATATATATATATATATTATATACATATAAATGTAATTATATTTATACATGTTTATTTATGAAAATTCAAAGAATCTGTGTTCGTCCGTGTTCCCACGGCTTGCATATAAAAAAAAAAAAAAATAAAAAAATTTATGTTGTTTTTATTGGGCCGACCGAATGGTGGTTCAGCCTCGGTCGTACCCACCATTCGGCCATCCGAGGCTCGCGCTGGAGCGGACTGTGTACAGTCTGTAGACTATGTAGTCCCGATGCAGATGAAAGTACTTTGTCCGGGCATTTTTATGGGATTTAATCCCCATTTAAAATATATATGTTAATTGTTTTTTTTTTAAAACAAAAATTTTATATAATTTTTAATGCGCGTATAAATTGTTTTGAATATATATATGTATATATATATATATTTATGTATATATATTTATATATATATATATGTATATATATATATTTATATTTATATATATTTATTAATTCATTTAATTAGAGTTCATTAATTTAACTGTTAATTTTATCAATTATTTCTATCTGTAAACAGATTAGTTATTGTATGATCAAAATAAAATTTTATTATAGTGAAAACGCGAAAATAGAAAGGAATTATTTATTAATGTGTTAAATTATGAACTTTGATAGTATAATGTAGTAAAAAAACAATTTATGAATATATGATAGCATTGATTATTTTATTCTTGTTTTAGTGTGAATATTTTGGTAATGGAATTTATTATGGAATTAAATAAGTTATCTTTTTATTTTTATTCTTGAAATTGAGTTTTGTAGACGTGTTGGATTCTTAGAACAGATTTATTCTCTTTTTACATTTCCTCCTCAAAAAGAATTAAAATGTATAAATATGTAGTGGTTTTAAAAGGTATTTATGTGTGTAAATTTATTTAGATAGATTTAAGATTTTAAGGTGGTAAGTTCTAATATGTAGTTTAAGTATTTAGAGTATTGCTATTATTATCATTTTAAAGTATAACAAATGGTCTTAAGTGGTTTGCGCAATTACTTCAAATATTGGAATTGAGTGTTAAGTTAGTATGATGAAAGGAAAATGGAAATAATGTTTTGGACATAAGTAGTTATGAAATAATAATGAGTTAACTACCCAGCTATTAAGTAGTTTTCAATTATGTTGATAAATGAAAGGGGAAATTTAAATGTATGGGCATGATTAGAGATTGATTAGGATATTCTCAAATTGGATAGTTTATTGGTAAAAAAGGGATTTTAATCTTTTGGAAATTGATTTCCTTTATATTCATTTAATGGTTGATTTGTAAGTTCTCTTTATGGATAAGTCTTTTAGAATACTTGTGATGGTTATCATGAATGGTTTTAGTTTGGGTAAGTTGTAAAGTTATTTAGTTCTGGTCGTTAATTGATTGGTTAATAAATATTGTTCTTGATTGAATTTTTGGTTGATGTTGATTATGTAAGTGTTTTTGTGGAGTTGTGAGTGGTTGAGTATTTAAGGTGTTCTTAAATTTGGTGCCTTGGATGCCTGGTTAAATGCTTTTACCTCTGTTGTTGAAGGATTGTTCCATGTTGGTGTGAATGCTTTTAGAGGTTAGTTTTGATTCAAGGAATCCTTTGTCATTTAATTTGTGTTGCAATGTAATTGGGAACTTGTATTTTGTTGATGAGTTATGGATAGTTGATCTTCTTGGATTTATGATTTATTTTGTATCAAAGTTGTTTATGTAGTCTGGATGGGGTTGTTGATCTTATTTTAATGTATTCACTCATTATATTTGAATTGAAAATAGTTCTGTTGGCCTTGCAATTATTGTTGTCATTGCTATGTTGTTGATTTTATGAAGGTGATTTGTGTACCATTATAAGGGGGTTCTTGTGAGGAGAAAATTGAGGTCTCCCATGGAATGCCTAGTTGGTGGCTTTTGGTTTCATTAAGTGATTACGTTGAATTAAAGGTTGATTTTCTTGTGCATTTTCCTATTTGAGGTAACACCATTGTTGATTTGCGGATGGGTCTTGATGAACCTTTCCCTTTTTATGGCTTTTCTAATTTACTCGCATATTTGAGGAAATTTTATCCTTGTGTTGGAATTATTGGAGAAATACTCATGTTGCTTCACTTTACCCTCGTTTGTGGGTTTTCATTCTTTTGGCTTCTAGAGGCTTGAGATGTTTGATAATTGATGTTCTCTCTCTCTTTATGTGCGTTGACATGGCAAGTGTTTTGGTTTCATGATTTTGAAAAGGGTTGTACGGGAATTGTTGAGACTTTGATTATGTATTTATAGCGAGATGGGTAATGCCTCGCATGCTTCTTAGTTGTGATATAATATTCTTGTTATGTTGTACAACTCTTGGTTTCTTGGTTTTAGTTTGATGTTGTTGGGTCTCTAGGGAGAGTGGCTCCTTGTGGGGGCCGGCGCCCCGTTTAAGGGGAAGGGTGTAATACCCCTCCATGTCGATTGTTCTGAACTTGTGTGTGAGTTTTTTTTTTGTGTGTGTCTCATTGGTTACTGTGTTATTTGATTTTGTGAAAAATATAATATGTTAGTAATCATGTTTATATAATTAATTAAATCATGAGTGATTTGCAAGGTTATTTAAAATATGATTAGAAATTAAAGTAATGATCAATTAAATTAAATCAAATGATTTATATCAAATAATCAAATTAAACTAATTTGTTAAAAACACAAGTGATATTATTAGATAAATTGATGAACAAAATAATCTGGAAAAAGAAAATAATAAAAAGGAAGGCAATTGGAAAATGGAAAGTGAATAGATTATTAATTAAATAAATCGTGATAAGATTTTTGGGAAGTGTAAAAGGCAAGAGAAGCTGGAAAGAAACTTCACCTATCAAGCAATTGGAAGTCGAAAAGAAATGAACTGTAGAATATGAAAAATAAATAAAGTATATCTAGCTTTTGGGAAGATGGGCGCGGAGGATTCGAACTGGACTCGATTGAATTGGCTCTCTATTGGATGGTTGTTTGCAGAACGTCTTTACGCTGACATTACAATTTAATTCTAGATAAATTCTCAGGTACGTCATTCTTTATCCATGAAAACTAAAATCTTATGTGTTGGCCTACCTTCTTCTGAGTTTTCCATTGGTTTGTAGAGATTTGATATGTATGACTTTCGTTGTTGTTCTATTTGCATCGAATCTCGATTTCATTTTAATTTGGCTTTGATCATATAGAAGTTGGCGTAAACCATTCTGTATAGGAATTTTCTTAGGAAACCCATGCTTTCAGTTGTATTAAAAAGCTGAATGTTGTTTAGATGATAACTTGAGTTCAAAACTTAAACATGGAGTGATGCTTTAAATGTTGTGAATTCATCTTTTTCACTGATCAAGAAAATGCTACTCCTACCTCCTATTCTTGATAACGAATTGAGTGGAGTCACCGATGTTAAATATTTAAATAATCTCTCTGATTTCATTGTCACCTAGTCTCAGCCACGCACTTGAACCGCATAGGAAAATCTGAAGATTTAAATAATCTGCTTGATTCCTCTGATAATCTATCATAGTTGCTGCACTTGAAAATAAATATTGTCAAAGTCCTAACATAATAGAAAGCTTTCCTTTGAATGTGGTGAAGTCTATCTTCCAAACTGGCACGTCTATGTAACTCGCCACCAAACAGAAATGCATTTTGTTCAAAACAGAAGAAGTTGTTCATTATTTCTCTTCCTCATAAGCCACGTATTTGTACCTCACCTTTCTCCTTCCCTTCTGGCTGGTAGATAACATTTTGAGTTTGATAATAATGCAAGTAGACAGCAATATTTCCAAATTACAATATTCCCTTTCTAATATACTTGGCACCCTATCACTGTTACGGCAGTTAGAGTTGAGACATTAAACAAAATTAAATAGTCTCCCTGAAACCATTGGCAACCCGTCCCAGCTGTAACTTTTTGAAGTTGTAATAAATTAAATAATCTCTCTAGTTCATTGTTAACCTGTCACAGTGGCGCTTGAACATGGTAGGGTGTATAGATTCAAATAAACTCTCTGTTTTTTTTATTCTTTATTATCAAATCCCAAATGTTATCCGCAAGACTTAAGGAAAATGGCTTCTCACGTTTTTGCAACCGTAACCATCTCAAACTTGGAGGAAGCTTGGTTCGTGTGTCTTCTCTAATGCCGTCAATGAGCAGATTGTTCAAGTGAAGAAATTGAGGGCCAATGAGCAGATTATTTAATTCTCTTGGTCTGCGCAATGTTTCAGCCTTTGCCAATTACCTCCATTCAGTCGAAGCTGAGAGAAATTGATGTTATTGGATACAGTGTTTAGATGAGCCCTTCGCATAGTCTGGTAATCTAAATTTATATAATCTCCCTGATACCGTTGGCAACCTACCACAGCTGCAGCTAGAAAATTAAATAAGCTCTCTGATTTCAGTATTAGCCTGTCTCAACCGTGCACTTTTGAAAACATAATAGGAAGTTTTAATCTCTTCGATTCCATCGTTAATCTATTGCAGCAGATGTATTTGATTTGAAGTTGTATTTTTCACATGCTTCTGTATTTATGTAATGTTAGTATTTAAGTCTTTTACTACAAAGGAGAATTAGTTATTAAGCGAATAAATTGGTCTAAGTTGAAAGAAAAAGTTGTCTATATTATTAGGTAATATTATTTTACTTATCTATCTGATCTTAATAAATAAATATAAGTGTGGAGGCTAAGACTAGGTAATAGGGAAATAAAGTTATGTGTCCTTTCCAATGTAGGTATGTGGATATAGGTAGATCAATGAGTCTTTCTCCTTTTTATTATATAAAGTTTTATCTTAGGTACGCTTATCGTTATGTTATGGTATATTTTAGTTAGGAATGATACCTCTATTAGGATGGAATAAATGAGTTATAATTCAAATGATACAAATGGGGGGGGATCAGTGCTATCATCCACATCTCCTGACCTCAGACTAAAAGAATTGTGGTCGTATAAGGGTAGAAGTGTTAATTGATCTTTATGTAGATATTTGTGATAATTGTGGGGTAGGGTGAGTGTGCTAGGTAATAACGTTATAGGTGATATTTTATCAAGTTAAGTTAGTGCTATTAGTTTAAAGTATGTTCCATATAATAACATCATCGTATCCTAATCTTGTGGCATGGAATTTTATTTCTATTAAGTCAATATTTTGAATAATTGTGTTGTAGAGATCATGAAATGGATCTATTTCTCTTAGTCCTTAGTAAAACATATTTGGTGACTTATAATTGTTGGATAATAGAGGAAGTATGTATTGGAACTTCTTTTGTTGTATGAACTATATCTTGTTATGCAAATGGATAAATTGTATTTGAAGTTGATGTTCTTTAGTGAGTTAGCATTGAATGTATATGTATGTTTAAGGGTTAATTTGATGTTTCCAATTGGATGTGTCCTCCTTTATGTTTGCTTGGTTTTCAAAAATGATTTTTTTCCATTTGGTTTGTGTCGATTTATGAGTGATTTGATGGACCCTTTCATTGTGAATTTTCTTGAGTTTGCGTGAGTTGGGAATCCTCTTTAATTTAAATTGTATTGTTATTGGTTTATCCTTGCGTGGTGAATTCTTGGTTTGTTTGGAGTTGTGGGGGTCTTATTAATTGATTTCATGATAGAATTGATTGGATACTTATGCGATGCTTGGTTGTGATAAGTTTATGCTTCTTATGGAATGCGGTCTTCCCACTTTTATTATTTTGGTGAAACATTAAATTATATTGTTGTCATGTTTGTTGATTTTATTAAAGGTCATTTGTTTACCAACTATATAGGTATCTTGCAAGGAGAAAATTGAGGTCTCCCGCGGAATACCTAATAGGTGGCTTTTGGTTTTATTAAGTGATTTTGTTGAATTCAAGGTTGATTTTCTTGTGCGTTTTCCTATTTGAGGTGACACCATTGTTGATTTATGGATGGGTCTTGATGAATCTTCCCTTTGTATGGCTTTTCTGAGCTACTCTCATATTTGAGGAAATTTTATCCTTGTGTTGGAGAAATACTCGTGTTGCTTCATTTTACCCTTGTTTGTGGGTTTTCATTCTTTTTGGCTTCCAGAGGCTTGAGTTGATTGATAATTGATGTTCTCTCTCTTTATGTGCCTTGATTTGGCAAGTGTTTTGGTTTCATGATTTTAAAAGGGTTGTACGAGAATTGTTGAGACTTTGATTATGTATTTATAGCGAGATGGGTAATGCCTCGCATGCTTCTTAGTTGTAATATAATATTCTTGTTATGTTGTACAACCCTTGGTTTCTTGGTTTTATGTGGTTGGGTCTCTAGGGAGAGTGGCTCCTCATGGGGGTCGGTGCCCCGCTTAAGGGGAAGGGCACAGGATAACCCACGAGTGAGTTAGTAAACAAGTGAAAACCTAATAATTAACTTAGGAGGGTTGGGTAGTGATATAATTATAAGATTAAAAAAAATGGATGCCTCGTCTTCATTAGTGCTTTCACAGACTAATGGAAGGCTGAGAAGGCCATGGTTGGCAAGGTCGTGACCTCGTCCTCACGAGAGGCCTACGGCTCCGCATGAGTCACCCTATGGACCGGCGCCTCCAGTTGGGAGGAAGAGCACAGGATAGCCATAGATGGGACCGGCGCCTCCAGTTGGGAGGAAGAGCACAGGACAGCCCATGTAGGACTATGCGATGACACTCTCCCCTAGTTGCCCATGTTTTTTACTTTATTGTGTTCCTCTGGAAGAAGGTTATGGGAGTTGATTTAGATTGTTGATATATGGATTTATATTGATTTGTGATTATTGCCTTAATATATCTTGATGTACTTGGTGGTCTTGTATGATCTCATTGATATTTGACTTATGACCTTGTACTCTTTTGGAATTGTATTATGTTTATTAATTCAGTTTGTTTTGGAAGTGTTTCATGATCATCCATTGATTATTTGTTTACTAGTCATTGCTTGATTTATGTGATGGGATTTATGACTTTAATTTATTATGTTGACTCTTGGATGTTGTTGATTTTGTCATGGAGTTTTATGATACTTTTGTATGATGTTGAGTCTTGTGGTTCCATGTTTGGATGTTCTTGGTTGTGGTCTCTTTCTTGTTAGCTCCTAGCACGGGGGGTGGGTCTTTGGACTCACATGGTTGGGTGGAACGTGCTAAGCACCCCATTGGGTCCCCAGTCGAGGATCGAGAGGTGTGGATTGGTGTTGTTGCAGCGACTCCAGAGTTGTATCCGTCATGGAGCCAGTTTTCATCTATTTATTTGTATCATGATTCTTGTGTATGGTTTCCACTTATGTTGGAAACACTTTTGTATCATTGTACTTCTTAAAAATTGTACTGTAATGTAATGTTAAACCCAATGTGGTTATTGGCCATGGCAGTTATTATTCATTGTGTTGAGTTAATTATGTATATGTTGTATTTACTCAGATGGTTTCTTATCAATGCTTAATCATGTATGTGTTCTATTTGTTAATGTTTATTTTGTTATGGATTATATTTTTGGATTTTATTCTTTATTATTGTTGTGCGGATCTAAGTCACATAATGACTCTTCGTGTACCCCAAGGGATCTATGTGCTAATGAAGAATCTACTTAAATGAAATTCATGTCATGTCTTAATTTGTATTTCATGTATGTTATGTTTACTAAAAAAAAATTGTGTTGTAATTATTGTTTATTTGTCCTTTGGGGTTCACACGGCAGGGCGTTACAAAGGGCACATGATAACCCATGAGTGAGTTAGTAATTAAGTGAAAACCTAATAATTAACTTAGGAGGGTTGGGTAGTAATATCATTATAAGATTTAAAAAATGGATGCCTCGTCTTCATTAGTGCTTCCGTAGACTAATGGAAGGCTGAGAAGGCTGTGGTTGGCAAGGTCGTAACCTCGTCCTCATGAGAGGTTATCGGCTCCGCATGAGCTACCCTATGGTGCTAGCACCTCACGTAGGAGGAAGGGCCAGGATATCCATAGATGGGGGCCGGCACCTCAGTTTGGAGGAAGGGCCAGGATAACCCATGTAGGTTATGCGATGACACACTCCCCTGGTTGCCCATGTGTTTTACTTTATTGTGTTCCTCTGGAAGTAGGTTATGGGAGTTGGTTTAGATTGTTGTTTGAATTGATTTAAATTGATTATTGTTCTAATACATCTTTAGTATACCTTGTGGTCTTGTATGATCTCATTTATATTTGATTTACGGTCTCGTATTTTTATGGTACTATGATATAATGTTATTGTTTAATTAAAATTTTGAATTGTATTTATTAATTCAGTTTGATTTGGAAGTATTTCGTGATCTTCCTTTGGTTACTTGTTTACTGATTATTGCTTTGTTTAATGTGATGAGATTTATGACTTTAAGTTATTATTTTGTCTCTTGGATGTTGTTGATTATGTCATTGTAATCCTTGAGTTTTATGATACTCTTGTATGTTGTTGAGTCTTGTGGTTCCATGTTTGGATGTTCTTGGTTGTGGTCTCTTTCTTGTTAGCTCCTAGCATGAGGGGTGGGTCTTCGGACTCACATGGTCGGGTGGAATGTGCTAAGCACCCCATTGGGTCCCCAGTCGAGGATCGAGAGGTGTGGATTGGTGCTGTTGCAGCGACTCCAGAGTTGTATCTGTCATGGAGCTAGTTTTCATCTATTCATTTGTATCATGATTCTTGTTGTATGGTTTACGTGCATATTGGAAACACTCTTGTATCATTGTACCTCTTAAGGATTGTACTGTAATGTAATGTTAACTCGGTGTGATTATTGGCCATGGCAATTGTTATTCCATGTGTTAAGTTATTTATGCATATGTTTTATTTATGTACTCAGATGGTTTCTTATCAATGATTATCATGTATGTGTTATATTTGTTAATGTTTATTTTGTTATGGATTATATCTTTGGATTTTATTCTTTATTGTTGTTGTGTGGATCTCAGTCTCGTAATGACTCCTCGTGTACCCCAAGGGATGTATGTGCTAGTGAATCTACTTAAATGAAATTCATGTTATGACTTAATGTGTTTTACATGTATGTTATGTTTACTTTAAACAAAAAATGTGCAGTAATTATTGTTTAGTTGTCCTTTTGGGTTCGCACGGCGGGGCGTTACACCTTCAGCCTATAATAAACCCATCAATATAAATGACTACATTCAACAATTAACTTATGGATATAAGGAAAAGGAAACATCAGCTCTAGGCATAGAAAAAGAGAATCAGTAGGGGAGAGATGAAAGTCTTATCTAAAAATGTAGACAAATTTTGTAACACATTTATATATATGGAATGAAATCATTTATATGTACCTGTGGAGGAGAAATACAATTGGAAATAGATGAGAAGGAAAAGGAAAAATTAGATAGACCAAGAAACATCGCCAATGAGTTCAAGTCTTGATTTTATCACTTCTTTGACAAAAATTGAAGGAAATTGAGAAATTGAGTAGGCTAGTGTCAAGAATCAATAAAATCAGACCTTGAGCTTATTGGCAACATTTCTTCACACTCGCCACTTCCTTGTTCATCCTTTCCCTATAATGTAAAGTATGTTAACACATCAAATTCAAATGCATGCAACCAATTCATTCAAAATATGAAAATACACGGGGTACATGTGCAAGATCATGATGGGACAAAAAGTGGTGATATGATGGGTATGTGTAGGGTATGTGGATGATAATTTTTTTTACACCCAAAATTGATGAAATGAAAAGGGTTTTTAAAGGATGTTCTCAACTTTCCATCAATATAAATTATGCTTTACTTTGAATTTAATAAATAATTATTATTCATTTTCTATTTCAATTATGACTAAAGTCCTAATTGATAGGCTGATTGAAAAACATCTATAGCTGTCAAATGGTATCACATTTTTTGAATCCAAAACATGTGTCACATTCTATGATTTTCATACTATAGGATTTGAAAAAAAATTAAAAATTCATGAAGTTTTGACCAAGTTAAGGTGGTCAGACATATGAATTTTTATATTTTTTAAAAGTTGTAATAAAAAAATCATATAATTAATTATTTACTTGGAAAAAATCTACAAAAAAATATTCATCACATTGGGACATGATTCCTCTACTTATATCTAAAATCTTATAAAAAAATACTATAATTTTATTGTGGTTAGGGTGGTCAGATAGACAAATACATATTTTTTCCCTAAAATTTAAGTACTGCTGCATTGAAATTTCAAATTTTCACCAATTAATTTTTTATTTTTTTAAATAGACCTAGTAGTTTAGAAACTATATTCAATTTTTTACAGATTCTATTCTTACATATTTTTGAAATAATATGGATAACTTATTCAAATTTTTATGTCAAGTTGCCTAACTCTAGTTTTTCTAAATTTTTCGCCACTTAAGGGCCTACTTTTTCCATGATGATCCTGCACATACCCCACGTTCAAAAGCATATTTTAAAATTACTCTTTCTTCCACTTTCTTCCTCTGAAAGAACTAGGGACAATGTGTTTTCCTATATACTGTCAAAATCAACAAATTCATAATAGAAAAAAAATTTATAAATGAAATCACAAAGACACTCTAAAATAAGAGCAAAAGGTGACTACAACAACACATAAAAGTATTCAAGATATTGAAAAATCTATCCAAGAAATGTTTCCAATAAGGTCAAGGCCCATTTTTTTCACTTCCTCTCTAGAAATTGGAAACACGTCATCCTATTGCATCAATGTAGCAGGATAACAAGTTTCCTATTTCTCAACATTTTTGTCCAGAAAAATGAGCTCCTCCTTAGGGACCCTTTCTTCTTGTTGCCTTGTTGAGGCACATTTTCCTATCCCAAATGAACACTAACTGGCTTGTGCCCACCACTTCCTTGTCCACCTTGGGGTGATCCCACAATAGTGGTTTACAATTTTTGGCCAAACTAGACATTAAAATTATTATTTTTAACTAAATCTTCACATTCGGGCACCTATAGCAGCTAAACCGTGAGGAATTTGAAGATGATGCAAACTAGAGTCTCATCACATTTTTTCTGTAGATTCTTAAAATACTTTTTTCAAAATTTTTGGAATCAGATTACACTTCTTGCATCTCCCACGAAAACTGGTTTTTTTTAAAAAACAACATTTTTAAAAAGTGACTCACACCGTATAACATATAATTTTTTTTCCATGAAGGATAAAATTCTAATTCTTTCAAATTTAGATTTTTAACTCTGGTATCTAGTTCTTCCACTTGGTTAGATAGTTTTTTATTGAATATTTTTTCTTTAATCAAGTTTTGAAGTCAAACCAATTACAATTTAGACATAGCGCGATTGTATAACACATAACTTTTTTTGTATATATTTTAATTCAATTTTATATTTTTTGTTGGATCAAGGACTTCAATATCTAGTGCACTCATATTTTTCAAAAAAATTATTTGATAATCTTCTATTTTTCCACATGTGCAGAACTAAGACCTTAATTTTTCAGTGAAGAACCTATGTTTAATAAAACTAAAAAAGCAAATACATTATAAAACCAAAACATATTAAAATTATATTCATTGGATAGCTCGTTCTGAGGACTATCTGATTCTAGAATAGTTTCTATAGACTTCTCCATTTTCATCCTCAACCCAAGCTCCGAAGCGTTAAAAAATAGACTTTTTTTGTGTCTCAAGAGGGGGATGAGGGGCAAGCGGGGTTCGAACGAGCCCCTAGAGGTTCGTTCGAACCAGGGTTCAGTCAAACCCAAGTTCGAGAAAACCCCTTCAAGTGAGTTCACTCGAACCCCCTTTTCTATGCATTTGTTTTGTTTTTTGGCGGCCAAAATTTAAAGGGGTTCGTTTGAACCAGTAGATTCGTACGAACCCCCAAAATCACTTTTTTGCTTTGGGATTGTTTTTTGTGAGTTTTTCTTCCTCACTTGAATTGTAAACCACTATTTTGGCCTCACTCCTTGCCTTCTAATGGTAGGAATGTAAATGTCACATCAAATTCAAATACATGCAACCAATTCATTCAAAATATCAAAATACATGTTAAAAAGCAGATTTCAAAATTACCCTTTCCCCCACTTTCTTCCACTTTCCCTTTTAAAGTATGCATTTGTGGTTGCCTATAATATGTAAAAAAATTGCAAGTGTTATGGGATAGTTAAAGTTCCAAAATTCATTGCACCGTCTGTTGTAACCAAGCATATATTTTTTCAATCATAAGAAACAAAACTTTAAGGTTGACTTCCTTACATTCTTGGTGTGTAGGACTTTTCACAAACAAATAACTGATAGGGGATAGTGTATTTTCAAACACTGTAAATAATGTGAGCATTTTTTCTTTGTTGCAACCAGATGAAGATAGTGAAATGCCATTTTTACTATTATAAATAGCACTTAATACGGTTATTCATTTGAAAATATCCATGATGAGAAAAATAATTTCAACCTCAAACAATTTAAATTTCAACCTTTTTCTTCCATTTATAAGCAAGCTACCATAAACAATAAGACTTCAGGTGGCATTTCCTACTGGTATATTTCATATTAACATAAATAGAATGAAAATTATACACGGGTATGTGCATGATCATGATGGGCCAAAAAGTGGCAATATGATGGGTATTTGTAGGGTATGTAGCTGATGACTTTTTTTACCCAAAATTGATGAAATTAAATGGATTTTTAAAGGAGATTCTCAGCTTTCCACCAATATAAATTATGTGTTACTTTGAATTTAATAAATTATTATTATTCATTTTCTATTTGAGTTACGACTAAAGTGTTGATTGATAGGCTAATTGAAAAATATCTATAGCTTTCAAACGGTATCACATTTTTTGAATCCAAAACATGTATCACATTCTATGCTTCACATACTATAAGATTAAAAAAATAAAAATTAAATTTCATGAAGTTTTGACCAAGTTAAGGTGGTCAGACATATGATTTTTTTATATTTTTTAAAATTTGTAATAAAATATTCATAATTAATTATTTACTTAGAAAAAAATTACCAAAAATATGCATCACATCTTAACATGAGTCATCTACTTATTTCTAAAATCTTATAAAAAAATATTATCATTTTATTATGGTTAGGGTGCTCAGACAGACACCTACTTCTTATTTTTTCCTTGAAATTTAAGTACTACTCAATTGAAATTTCAAATTTTCACCAAATAGATTTTAAAAAAATAAAAACAAACCTAGTTTTAGAACCTACATTCAATTTCTACAAATCTCTCTATTCTACATATTTTGAAATAATATAGATAACCTATTCAAATCTCTTTACATCAAGTTTCTTAACCTCATTGGTATGGTCTGCATAATAGAAAGTGCTCATTGAACAAGAATTGAGAAGTGAGTCACAACCATGTGTGTTTTCCATTTCCTACAAAAAATTTCTGCATTTTTTTGTTCCAAACGTCTACCAATATTGAAATGAAATGTTTGTTGAAAGTAAGGATTGTTATAAAATATGATGGTGAATTTCAATACATTGTTTTGTTATAGTATTCATAATAGAAAGTGCTCATTGAACAAGAAATTATGAGTGAATCACAACTTTGTGTGTTTTCCATCTTGCAACTATTATGTGCATTTTCTATTCCAAATGTATGACGATATTGAAATGGAATGTTTGTTGAAAGTAAGCGTTATTGAATGTGCATTCATAATTTCAATATAATTGTTAGTGGGGGATATATAAAAGTATCCAAAATCAACTGAGGTGTCACCAACCAATTCAGTTCTCACTATCTAAGTAACCAAAATGTTTACATTACATTCATAAGGTCTATGTGTAATTACAGGTTTGTAAACATTGGGTGTTATGAAACTTGCAACCCAAATACTATTTTCAAACCCTTTACAAGTAACAACCAAATTGGTTACTCATCCCTTAGGTTAATTTTGATAGTCTTATATATCTCTAACCTACAACTCCATGTAGAATGAGAAAACCTAGAACATAGATTTTTTTCCAAGAACAATACATGCTACAATTTAAAACACCATATCTTAATCACATTAGCACCCGTTCATCCTATAGTCAATGTATAGCTTCTCACATAAGGAAAAAAAACACTAGCGTAATTTGATGCGATAGGACACCACCTCGCTTTCCTCACCGTGACGTTTCCTCCCATTTGTTGGTTTGATCACTTTTATCATCCATCTTGGCATGCCCTGCACTATGTCATTGCATCATGTTATGTACATTTCTATGTATGGCGTATGTGCAAGATCATCATGGACAAAATAGGCCCTTAAGTGGCAAAAATTTCAGAAAAATCAAAGTTAGGCAACTTGACGTAAAAATTTGAATAAGTTATCTATATTATTTCAAAAATATGTAAAAATAGAATCTATAGCAAATTGAATGTAGTTTCTAAACTACTAGGTTTATTTTTTAAAAATATCTAGTTGGTGATAATATGAAATTTCAATGTAGTAGCACTTAAATTTAAGGGAAGAAATAAAAAGTAGGTGTCTATCTGACCACCTTAACCACAATAAAATAATAATATTTTTGTATAAGATTTTAGATATAAGTAGAGGACTCATGTCCGGATGTGATGCATATTTTTTTGTAATTTTTTTGCAAGTACATAATTAATTATGATTTTTTTATTACAACTTTTAAAAAATATGAAAACTCATATGTTTGACCACCTTAACTTGGTCAAAACTTCATGAAATTTAATTTTTTTAATCCTATAGTATGTGAAGCATAAAATGTGATGCATGTTTCGGATTCAAAAAAAGTGATGCCATTTGAAAGCTATAGATGTTTTTCAATCATCCTATCAATTAGAAATTTAGTCATAATTCAAATAGAAAATGAATAATAATTATTTATTAAATTCAAAGTAAAGCATAATTTATATTGGTGGAAAGTTGAAAATCTTGGTGCAGGAGCACCTAGGCTAACCTCCATTTTGTTAATTGTCAATTTTGGCTTGTACCTGACCCTAGCCAAGTCAGGGTAGTAGTGTGTTTGTTTTGGACCTTAGAAGGTCTTGCTTGTGTGTGGAATAGGTGAATTAGTCATTAGGACTAAGGTCACCATAGCTTAGTTTTGTTAATTATCTTTTAAATTAATTAGCTTAGTAGCTTGGATTGAAAGTTGAGCCTTAAATGTGTTCTAAACACATCTATGTTGTTAGAAGATGTCAAGAGGCAGTTAAGGGAGTTGGTTGCTTGGAATCTAGGAGGTAGAGGTCCTAGGAGTTTGGAAGAAGGCATAATGGGAAGTTGTAAAAAGTTGTTGCAAAGTTGCATGACAACATTTGTCAGGTTGCATGCAACTTAGTTGTCTTGGATCCCCTAAAAGGTAGGAGTGTGGGATCGACCAACATCCCTTGAAACATGGCAAAAGGCATCTATGTAAGGTAATGGCTCGAAGGAAAGCAGTTAGTCAATTGTAATCAAGTTTTTGGTTTGTGTGAATAGAGAGAAGTCTGCAATTTCTGAGTTTACCATGTGTTTTGAAGAAATAGTGATATCAAATGCATTGTATATATTGATTTGGAATTGTATTCATGTTCATAGTGTAGTATTAAGTCTTTTTCATTCTGTAAGCAAGTTAATCTGAGTTAAATTAGTGTTGTGAATTCATAGATTAGGGTCTAGAGGGTTTGTTGGATCTATTTTGAATAGTCAGTCCTTTAATGGCTCCCCCATGAAATCTAGCCACGGGGTTTTCCTGAAAGTATTTGGATTTGTTAGGGGAGCCATGTATCTATATATATCTAGTAGTAGGAGTCATGTGGAGTCTAGTAAGTATTTTTAAAATCAAACCCTAGGCGAGCTTGGGAAGTCCAGTTAGAGGTTTGAAAGTGGAAAATTAAAGAACATAGGCAGGGGAAGGAGGTACCGTACGAAACAGGTACAGTTCCAGGTAGAGTACAGTCACACCACAACATACTAAGAGGATTGAAGGTTTGTCAATCCATTTGTTGTGATAAGGAGCAAGAAATCAATAGGTTCCTAGGAATTAGGCCTATTAGCCCTATTTGCCCTAGGTTCTAGGAGACTAGTGTACAGAGGGCACAGAGAACTGAAACCTTGTAAATATTTTAAAGGATCCAAATGGGTGTCTGAAAGTGCAATTTTTTTGCCAGGTTTTTTGGAAAATTTGAGCAAGAAAGCCAAAAAGGACACTGTCAAGGGCTACAAGGAATTAGGCCTTCTCAAGGAAAATTCTTGAAATCGGTAAATGTGAAGATTGAAGACCATCCAATATGGATCTAATTGGATGTGAAATTCATGTTCCAGTATCTCTAGCACCCCTGCAATCAGTTCAAGGTGTTTTGTGATGTTGGAACTTAGAGACTTCTAAGTGTAGGAGAAAGTTGCTAAATCAAGTTGGTGTTAGTCTTCCAAGGTGAAGCACAAAGTTGAGAAACTCTTGGAGAGGAGTTGAAACAAAACTTAGTTAATGAACTAAGCCTAACCAAAGCCTAGAAGCTATCAGGTTCCAGGAAGAAGACAAGGAGAAGGTCTCTCAGCGACACAGTAAGCAAAGCTCCTAATAAGACCCTTACATCATATTGGTACTCCAGCCTGTTTTATCTGTGTTTGTGATTGATGTGTTGCAAACCCACCTAACTGGTGAGGAGAGAATACACCAGAGGAAGAAAGAACCATGGTGACTAATGCTGAGTTAGCTAAGAAGGTAGAAGAGCAAGAAGAGGACAACCGAATGCTAAGAGAAAGGTTGTCTCGAATGGAGAAGCTCTTGGATGAAGTCCAAGAAATAGCAGACAAAGTAAAGGATAAAATAGAACTAAAGGAAGAGTAGGAAGCAAAGGAAAAGGAAGTGGACTTGGAGGAGGAAGCTCCAAAACCTGACCCTGTCCTTGCTGAAGAACCCTTCTTGAAGGCACTACAGGCCTTAAGTGGCAAAGCTTTGGAAGGTGTGCCACTATTTAGTGGACAAATGGACCCTGATTCAGTTGTGGAATGGATTGAAAGTATAGAGAATCACTTTGAATGTGATGGAATAACAAAGGCCCAAAAAGTAAAAGTGGCCAAGTCAAGGTTGAGAGGTGCAACTCTCACATGGTGGAAATTTGTACAAGCTGAAAGAGAGAAAGAAGGAAAGGGTCCTATAGTTACATGGAGAGGCATGGTAACCAAAATAAGGCAGACCTATCTACCTAATGACTATGAAGTCCAGTTGCATAGGAGGAGACATAACCTTAGAAAAAAAGATATGGATGTTCAAACATACACTGAGGAGTTCCAAAAGTTGTGCCTCATATCAAAGGTGGTGGAAGATGAAAGCATCAAGCTAGCAAGGTATTTGAATGGGCTTAAGTGGTCTATTCAAGAAGACATGAGCCTAGTGAACTTCAAAACCATCTGCCAATGTTATCAAATGGCCTTAAATATAGAGGAGAAAGGCAAAAAGAAGCAAGAGCAAACCTCCAAGAGTAGAGATAAAGGAAATGATAGTAGAGGACAAAGAGGTGGTTATGGTGGAAGGAGTTCAAAACCAAAGGCTCAAGGAGAAGTCAGGATACTTTGAGTAGCAAGAAGGAAGCTCTAGTAGAGGTGGTAGAGGAAGAGGCTCTAGATCTAGAGGAAGAAGTGGTGGACAAGGAAGGGGCAGTTACTTTACCAACATGAAATGTTACTGCTGCACCAATCCAGTGCAGGACCTGACCTATAGATTATCCCGAGAGAGGTGATGCTATAGCTGGAAGAGATAAAGAGAACTAATCTAGTTCATGATGAGACAAATGCAGCAGAGAAACATTCTGAGGTACCATTAAATTCAGAGGAAGGTGAGAACCTCATGATGAGGAGAACTTTGATCAAAGAGCCAGTTAAAGAAGAACCAAGCCAAAGGAGGTCCCTATTTAGGATAAAGTGTAAAATGATGGGGAAAGTATGTAGAGTCATCATTGACTCAGGGTCTACTGACAATATTGTGTCAGAGGATACAGTTAGCAAGCTGAAGTTGACAAGGATACCCCACACCAATCCTTACAAGGTCAAATGGCTCAATAAAGGTCAACATGTCCTCGTGAATGAACAAGCATGGGTGGAGTTCTCAATTGGAAGGTACAAAGACAAAGTCTTGTGTGATGTGTTACCTATGGATTCATGTCACTTGCTCCTAGGTAGACCATGGAAATTTGATCACCAAGCTATGCATGATGGGGAAAAGAACTCCTATACTTTCAAGAAGGACAAGGTGACATTCAAAATTCAGTCACTATTAGAAGATGTAGAGGTGCAGACAACAAGTCCTAAACTGCTCATGGTTGGTGAAAAAGAGTTCTTAGAAGCCTTGGAAGAAGGAGAAGGAGTTGGCTATGCAGTGATGTTAAGGCCAAGAGAGGTAAGTGATGAGAAAGTAGCTGAAAACCCAGAGTTATCTAAAGAAATACAGAAAATGTTGTAGACCTATGAAGGCATTGTGAGTAGTGGACAACCAATAGCATTACCCCCTAAGAGAGCCATAAGTCATAGGATAGAATTGATACCAGGGGCTACCTTACCAAATAAAGCAGCCTACAAGATGACTCCTCAACAAAATGAGGAAATAGCTAGGCAAATTCAAGAACTCCTAAACCAAGGTCTCATTAGGAAAAGTATCAGTCCATGTGCAGTACCCACTGTCTTAACACCTAAAAAGGGAGGAAAATGGAGGCTTTGTACTGACTCCAGGGCAATAAACAAGATAACCATTAGGTATAGGTTCCCTATCCCTAGGATTGAAGACCTCATGGATTGTCTAGGTGAAGCAAGGTACTATACCAAGATAGATTTAAAGAGTGGTTATCACCAAATTAGGATACATGAGGGAGATGAGTGGAAAACAACTTTCAAAACCAATGAGGGTCTCTATGAGTGGCTAGCTATGCCATTTGGACTATCTAATGCCCCCTCCACATCCATGAGACTCATGAATGAAATCCTCAAAGATTACATTGGAAAATTTGTAGTGGTGTATCTTGATGATAGACTAATCTATAGTGGAACAAGAGAAGAGCACCTCCAACATATAGAGTTGATTTTCAAGAAGCTATAGGAGGAGAAGTTGATGATCAACTTAGAAAAGTGTGAGTTCATCAAAACAGAGCTGGTGTACCTTGGGTTTGTATTATCTCATGGAAACCTAAAAATGGACATTAGCAAAGTGAAAGCCATCCTCGATTGGCCTACTCCAAGGACAACAACAGAGGTAAGAATTTTTTATGGCCTTGCTCAATACTATAGGAAGTTCATAAGACAATTTAGTGCTATTTGTGCTCCTATGTTGGATACCATTAAAGGAGGGATGAAGATTAAGTTTGTATGGAATGAGCAAGCTAACAAAAGTTTTGAGTTGTTGAAAGAAAAGATAGCTACCCAACCTGTTTTGGTGTTACCAAGCTTTGAAAAGCTATTCACTATTGAGTGTGATGCAAGCAATGTGGCTATTGGAGTTGTTCTTAGCCAAGAGGGTAGACCAGTGGCTTTCCATTGAGAGAAGTTAAGTGAAGCCAAGAAAATTATTCTTCTGCAATTGCTTAGAGATGTATGCATTAGTCAGGGCTTTAAGGAAATGGAGGCACTACTTGCTTCCGAAATTCATAGTGTATTGAGACAACAAAGTACTTGATTTCCCTAAATTCACAGAAGTTGAGTCGCAGAACCCGAAATGGGTGGAGTACCTACAAAGCTTACACCTTCAATATCAAGCACAGAAAGGAGTTCTCAATAAGGTGGCGAGATGCCTTGAGTGAAAGTCCTCACCATTCAAGAGATTCAGTTGAAGAGCATGGGAATAGATCATTTCAAGGATCTATATGCAGATGATGAAGATTTTGCAGACATTTATAAGGTATGTGCTGAATACAAGAATCAATTTCATAGTAAATATGTTGAATATACTTTGCAAAGTGATCTTTTGTTTAAAGGAAATCAGCTATGTGTTCCTAGAGGCTCTATTAGAGAGAATTTGATACAAGAAAAGCATAATGGTGCATTGAGTGGTCACTTTGGTATCACAAAGACTCAAGAACTTGTTCAAAGGTTCTACTATTGGCCAAAAATGAATTTGGATGTTAGGAGGTATGTGGAGAGTTGTATAGTGTGTCAAAAGGCCAAAGGTACTTCTTCAAATGCAAGCTTATACCAACCACTGCCTATTCCTACTAGGCCATGGGAATGCTTGAGTATGGATTTTGTAGTTGGGTTACCCAAGACAAAACAAGGCATGGACAGTGTTTATGTGGTTGTGGACAGATTCAACAAGATGGCTCACTTTGTGCCATGTAAAACAACCAATGATGCCAGTCAAATATCCTCTCTCTTCTTCAAAGAGATAGTAAGGATACATGGATTACCAATCAACATTGTATCAGACAGAGACACTAAGTTTATGAGTCATTTTTGGAAGACTCTTTGGCAAAGATTAGGCACTAATTTATCCTTTCGATCTGCATACCATCCCCAAACTGATGGTCAGACCGAAGTTGTAAATAGAAGTCTTGGAAATCTATTAAGGTGCTTGACCAAGGAGTATGGTCAACAATGGGATCAGTTGATTGGGCAAGCTGAATATGCCTATAATGACATTGTAAACAGATCAACAGGGAAGAGTCCCTTTGAAATTGTCTATGGATTACATCCTAGAGGGGTCTATGAGTTGAGAGACTTAAAGGATGGAGTCAAGGGAAGTGGATATGCTGATGATTTTGCCTATGCAATGTAGGAGATTCATGATACAGTCAGGAAGACATTGGCAAAAAATACCATGAAGCATAAGACCAAGGTGGATGAGCATAGAAGAGAAGTACAGTTCAATGTTGGAGACTTGGTGATGGTACATCTAAACAAATCCAGGTTGCAAAAAGGAGTTCCTCATAAGTTGCAAATGAAGAGGATAGGTCCCTGTCCTATCTTAGAAAAATATGGAAACAATGCTTTTAAAGTGCAGCTACCGAATGACACTGGACTGTCCCCTGTTTTCAATATTGCAGACTTGGTTCGTTATAAAGGACCACCACCAGACATGGATCGGAACTTCAATGAAGTCATCCAAGATGTGGAAGAGCTCAAACTACCTTCTGCTATAGTCAAACAAGCTGACAGTATACTGGATACCAGGGTCTACAAGAAGACTAGAACCAAGGAATACAAGGAACATCTAATTAAAAGGTATGGTCAACTTGATGCTGATGCAGTATGGATCAATGAATCAGAGTTCAAGAAGTTGGGCATTGATCTCAACTTATTTAATCCAAGGGTGGATTGAACTCTTTTGTTTTGGGGAGGATGGTGCAGGAGCACCTAGGCTAAACTCCATTTTGTTAATGATCAATTTTGGCTTGTACCTGACCTTAGCCAAGTCAGGGTAATAGTGTGTTTATTTTGGACCTTAGAAGGTCTTGCTTGTGTGTGGAATGGGTGAATTAGTCACTAGGACTAAGGTCACCATAGTTTAATCATTGTTGTTAATGTTGGATTTAATTAGCCATAGTAGCTTAAGTTTGGAATAGAGCATTAAATGTGTTCTAAACACATCTAAGTTGTTAGAAGATGCCAAGAGGCAGTTAAGGGAGTTAATGGATCGAAATCAAGGATTTAGAGGTCCTAGAAGTTAGGAAGAGGACACAATGATGCGAAGTTGTAAAAAGTTGTTGCAAAGTTGCATGACAACATTTGTCAGGTTGCATGCAACTCAGTTATCTCAGATCCCCTAAAAGGTAGGAGTGTGGGATCGACCAACATCCCTTGAAACATGGAAAAGGGCATCTATGTAAGGCAATGGCTCGAAGGCAAGCAGTTAGTGGATTGTAATCAAGTTTTTGGTTTTGAAAAATAGAGAGAATTATGCATTTTCTGTGTATACTGAATGTTCTTGAGTGATAGTGCTATTAGATGAATTAGATGTATTGATTTTCTATTAAACTTGTGTTCATAGAGTAGTTTTGAGCATTTTCTATTTTGTAATCAAGTTGTTTAGAGTTGATTTGGTGCTTTGAATTCATAGATTAGGGTCTAGAGGGTTTGTTGTTTCTGTTTTGAGCAGTTAGTCTTTTGATGGCTCCCCCATGAAATCTAGCCATGGGAATTTCCTGAGCATAGATGGATTTGCTAGGGGAGCCATGTATCTGTACATATTCAGTAGTAGGGGTCATGTGGAGTCGAGCAAGTATTTTTAAAATCAAACCCTAGGCAAGCTTGGAAAGTCCAGTAAGAGGTTTGATAGTGAAATATTGGGGAACATAGGCAGGGGAAAGAGGTACTGTACGAAACAAGTACAGTTCCAGGTGGGGTAGTGACTTATCTTAGTATGTTGAAAGGATTGAGGTCTAGTCAATCCATTTGTTGGAGTAACGAACAAGAGATCAGTAGATTCCTAGGAATTAGGCCTATTAGCCCTAGTTGCCCTAGATTGTAGGAACTCACTGTACGAAGGAGTCAAGGGTCTAAAACCCTGTGAATCTTTTAAAGGTTCCAAAAGGGTATCTGAATATGAAGTTTTTCTTCCAGGTTGTTTGGACAGTTTGAGCAAGAAAAGCAAAAAGGACACTGTCAAGGGCTACAAGCAATTAGGCCTTCTCAAAGCAAAATCTTGGAATCGGTAAGATAGCATATTGAAGGTCCTCAAAGATGGATCTAAATGGATGTGAAATGCATGATTCCAGTATCTCTGACACCCCTGCAAGCAGTTCAAGGTTGAGAGTGAAGTTGGCACTTAGATTCTTCTAAGTGTAGGAGATAGTTTACAAGTTCAAGTGGTGTCAAGTCCTCCAAGGTGAAGCACAGGGAGTGAGAATCTTGAAGAAGAGTTGAGACAAGACTTAGCTAATAATCTAAGCCTAGCAAGAACCTAGAAAGGGATCAGGTTCCTGGATGAAGACAGTGAAAAGTCTTCTTAATTGATTGTGCAAGCAAACCAGGAGCACTTGCTATTACACCGCACATCCTTGAGGTGGCTACTGACATGACACCTTTAAAAAGATAAGAAATTCATCATGATACGTCATTGCTCCTCTAAATCCTGTTGTTAAGACATCCTTGAGGTGGCTAGTGACATGACAATTTTAAAAAGATAAGAAAATTAGTCAAAAAGAAAGATATGCTCATGTAATAATGTCGCTTCTCTAAATCCGTCATAGGACATCGTCGAAGTGGCTAGTTACATGATCATATTAATTCATTCAAAAATAAGTGAAAAATCCTTGTCAAGACATGTGTGTTAGATATTTTTTTGTTTGGTAGGGTTGACTTGGTGATGACAAGGCTGACTGGTCATTCTTTACGAAGGACACATCCCAAAGAAGATTGAAATGTCAAATTTGATTATTGCCAAATTTGAGATTTAGGAAGGGCACATTCCAAATAGGTGACATGATAGGGTCTAACATCAAGAAAGACACATCTTGAAGACCTGTAGTTGACAAGAATAAGTCTGACATCAAGAAGGACACATCTTGAAGACTCTTAAGTGATTGATTTGATAGATTTGATGTTGATTCAAGAAAGACATATCCTAAATAAATTGGTGTAAAAAAAGAGAGTTTGACATCAAGGACACATCTTGAAGATTTCTAAATGACTGACATGACATATTTGGTGTTGATTCAGAAAACAAATATCCTAAATAACTTGTTTGACACAAAAGACTCTGACATCAAGAAGTACACATATTGAAGACTCCCAAATTATTGACGTGATAGATTTGAGGGTCTGTGCAGGATCATCATGGGCCAAAAAGTGGCAATATGAAGGCTATGTGGCTGACAAAATTTTTTTACCCAAAATTGATGAAATGAAAAGGGTTTTTAAAGGAGATTCTCAGCTTTCCACCAATATAAATTATACTTTATGTTGAATTTAATAAGTAATTATTATTCATTTTCTATTCAAATTATGTCTAAAGTCTCGATTGATAGGCTAATTTAAAAACATCTATAGCTTTCAAATGGTATCACATTTTTTGAATCTAAAACATTCGTCACATTCTATGCTTTGCATACTATAGGATTAAAAAAATAAAAATTGAATTTCATGAAGTTTTGACCAAGTTAAGGTGGTCAAACATACGAGTTTTAATTTTTTAAAAAAGTTGTAATAAAATATTCATAATTAATTATTTACTTGGAAAAAAATTACAAAAAAATATTCATCACATTGAGACATGAGTCCTCTACTTATATATAAAATATTATAAAAAAATAGTGTTGTTTTATTGTGGTTAGGGTGGTCAGACTGACACCTACTTTTTATTTTTCTTCCCTAAAATTTAAGTACTACTACATTAGAAATTTCAAATTGTCACCAAAATGGTTTTTTCTTTAAACAAACCTAGTAGAAGCTTAGGAACTACATTCAACTGCTACAGATTCTATTCTTCTATTTGGAATAATATAGATAATTATTCAAATTTCTTAGTCAATTTGCTTAACTTTGATTTTTTCTGAATTTTCTTCACACTTAAGGGCTTGTTTTCCATGATGATCCTGCACATACCCTTTGGTAAGTTAGGACTGTTGACTACTAGCTAGATTGAGTGTCATTTTTTACCTTATGTTCAAGTTGTTCAGTGTATGACCATGTGATATGACTGACATGACAAACCTTAAGAGGACTAAAATCAAGGGCCTCAGGGGTTGTTAAAACTTTCCTACATTGTACATGTAGAGACCACATAGTTCGACCAAACTTTGACCGATAGGACTGAATGAAAAAGATTCATTTTATTTTAAGATATCTGATGTGTATGATAGTGAATGTAATGAACCCTAAAGGACTGACCTAGTGCAGCCTCAGGGGCTCATCAATTGATGGCCTTTCCTACATTATACATGTAGAGACCTTGTAGTTCGACATGACCATTGACTTTGTTTTATGGACAAAGGACTAATTCATGATTTCATTGTTTATTTGACAAACCTAAAGGATTGACCTAATGCCTCAGGGCACATTGACAAATGGCCTTATCTATGTCCAGTCACAAAGGAAACATAGTTTGACAATGAGAGAGACTAACATGATAGACGACTTTATTTTTCTATTTTTATGATTATTTGGATTTTTTTTGGGATTTTGACACATTTTCTAAATGTTTTCACAATTTTGACATATTTTCTAAATGTTTTTGTGTTTTCCAAGTGTGTTAGGTCTTGAAGATCTAGAGGTTTATTCCACCAAGAATGGGTGTTAAGTATTTTCTCCCAATCAGGTACTATGTGGGATTGGATGGTAAGAGGGATTGTGCGTGGTACATTGCGAGCATCAACCAATCTCAAACCATAGAACTAGAAACTACTCTTATTGTGGGTGTCATAAAATGAAGGAGGGATAGTTATATTAATATGGGTGAAGTTGAAAAGACCTTGTGAAGTGATAATAGACAATAAAGCGAATATTGTCTACACATGGTGCATGTTTGCCAGGTTCTCACCATGGTACTTATCCAACATGCCATTGAGATGGTTTTCACTATTAGATGGATTATTTCTCTTTACTATTTTTTTTAATTATTATTACTTTTTTTTTGTATTTTGTGGTTTTGACTAAGCTTTTTGAAGCTATGTGTAAAACTTGTGCAAGTGCAAGCTATTTATAGGCTCAAATAATGGTTCTCCCTCTAGAGTAGACAACTAATATGCGTCAAAACTGAAGGAAGTTGTGATGACATAAGGTCCTAGCTAGTTAGGCTCAAACTTACCAAGTTTATGCATTAGTATCTGGTCGTTTATGTCAAAATGTCTAACTAGGATCCTCTTGTTGTAACTTCTACAAAGACGGTTCTAATATGCTTGTAAGTGGGTTAGTGCTTTTTGTATTTGCTCATCCAATAATTCTAGCTCATGCAGCCTAGATATCCTATACTCTTCATCATTGATTAACCCTTTCATGGACACTCAGAGAGAAGGAAATTCAACCTCAATGGGGAGAATAGCCTCCAAACCAAAGACTAGGGAAAATGGGTTGGCTCCAATGGGAGTATGAATGCGGGTTCGATGTGCCCATAAGGCAGGGTTGAGTTGGATGTGCCAGTCATAGGTAGTAGCATTGACGATTTTCTTAAGGATTTTAATAATGGTTTTATTGGATGCTTTGGCTTGACTATTGCCCTCTGGGTAGTAGGGAGTGGAAAAATGGTGTTGGATGTGAAATTGTTTGTAGTGGACGTCTTGGTTTTTGAAGGGATGACCATTGTCTGTGATTATGGACTAGGGAATACCATAGCAGAAAATGATATAATTAAGAATGAATTTTGTGATTTAGTTGCCAGTGATTTAGGTAAGGGGGATGGCCTATACCCATTTGGTAAAGTATTTAGTGGTGGTTATAATGAATTTATGGCCATTTGAGGAAGTGGGGTGAATTTTTCCCATGAGGTTGAGTTCCCATTAAGAAAAGGGCCAAGGTGAAGTGATGGGCCTTAGTTCCTGTGTTGAAGCATGAATGAGATCACTATGAATTTCACATTCTTTGCATCTTTTGAAAAATCATTATGCCTCATGTTCCATAGTCAACCAATAGTATCCCAACAGAAGTAGGACCACTGGAGTGGGCACCACAAATTCCTTCATGCACATCATGTAAGATTGTTTGTGCTTCTGTGTTATCGAGACATCAAAGTAGGGAATTGTTAAAGGTGTTTTGGTACAAGGTATCCTCAATGATGATGTAATGAGAGGCTTTTTGGATAAAGTTCTTGCATTGGTTATT